>OU342738.1:348130730-348251364 GCA_910589765.1 Avena atlantica | reverse complement strand
TACACATTCTGTTTCGGCTTACTCGATGTTAAATGTAACTGATGATGAGTTAGTGCGTGCGTAGGTTCCACTTTATTATACTAGTTATTCAAGTTGACTCAAGAAAAGTCCTTGTTATGGACTCGTTACGAAAAGACCAAGAGCTATGGACAGAGTTTAAAAGAGATGTTCCAGAGGTAATTTCAATCATATTATCACACTAGATCGGCAACTTTCGTGACAACAAGTAATTAAATACTCCTTTATCTATTTTCTTTGACGGACAGGGTTTGGAAAAGGTTCACGGGCAGAGCCGTGGGTGAATGGTCAAAAGAACTAAAATTTGTAGATCAAAATGTAAGTAATACTAGCCAGCTAGGTCCGCGTATCTCTTTGATTCTGCTTTCAATTCTATTATATCATGCTCTTAATGATTATTATTTTGATTGAACTCTCTATTCTCGTAAAGTGCGCGCAGCAGGGACCCGGCAATAACTTATGTTGATACTACGTTTGCGAGTTTATTCGAAACACGATATGTGCGACGGGTCAAGCCGCACTAGAACAACTTAGAGTAAGTAAACGAAATACCACAAACATTATTTTATTACTATCAGTTGTGTTGACTTTCATTCTTATATATATGTTGGCCCCATTTTTCATATATATTTAGATCGAATGGATGCGGGACAAACTCCTACCATTTGACCGCATACGAGCCATTCAAGAGGAATTGGCGGGGTTCATACTTGATGAGGTCGTCACCCCTGGCGGAGAACTCTTTAGATATCCAAAATGAACATGTACGAAAATGTTATATTGTATATATGCTTGAACGTGTTTGTCTTGTACTTGATGCTTCAACGTGTACAGAGAATACCATAATGACGATGTTTTTGTATAAATAGTTGCTTAATTTTCATGTACTTGTATGTACTGACGATGTATGTGTATACCTCTCCCGATCGTCCCCCTCCCCCCGTCCCCGCCGTGATGCAGAAATCCGCCCAAAACGGGACGGCGGCAGAACTCTACCACGGCAGAGATTTAGACTGTTTCCCCTGCGGCAGAGAATCTTTAACACCGGTTCGTGTTACAAACCTGTGTTAAAGGGGGCTAAGCGCTGCGGCACCCCATGTGCACTAGTGGGGGTTGCACTTAAACGACACAACACCAAAGCGGTAAACCCAAGAGTAAATTGCAAAAAGCTACGACAATTGGGACTAGGGCTTCAAAAACTATGACTTTTCAGGTTTGCTTCAAAAATCTACAACCTTTGGGGCAACTGATTACAAGAAACTGCAACTTCTGTGTAACAAGGCAATCATCCGGTTTAATCACAATTCCTACAGGACGGACCCTCGTATTTTTCTAAAAAAACACCTTCATCTATTGCATCTTCATATCAGCTCCCCTTTTCACGCATAATAGTCCTTCTATTTTTATTTTTCACGCACATGAGCAGCCGTTCGCCGCGCCGCGCACTCGTCGCCCGGCTGCCTGCCGGTCGACGCTCAGGCCCAGCTATCTAGCTGCGCTTGCGTGCGTGTGCTGCTGCCTGCGTGTGTGCTAGCTCAGCTAGCTAGCTGCGCGTGCATGCGCTCCGTGTGCTCGCCGACCCGCAGCTTGCCGTCGCTCACCGGCCCTGCGCGTTCCCCGCAGCTCGCCGGTCTCGTGCGTGACCTGTACCTTGCTGGCCACGATTCTTGGCGAGCACACCGCTCGCCGCACCGCCGTAGCTGCTCGCCACTCCAGCGAGCTCCGGCCTCCGCTCGCCGCCCTGCCTCTACAGCTTGCCTCCAAGCGCCCGCCCATCACTGCTTATCACCGCTGCTTGCTGCCCCGCCTGCCCTGCCGGCCGCCGCTCGCTGACCCTCCCCTCCGCGCCACCTGCAGGTGGAAGACGACGGGGACGGAGGCGCCCTCGAGCCCTTCCGCAACGACGCACCCTGCAGGTTGGAGGACGATGGGGATGGCGGCGCCAACAGGCTGCAGGTTGAGGACGACGGGATGGCGGCGCCCTGCAGGTTGAAGACGATGGGTACGGCAGCGCCCTGCAGGCTGCAGGTTGAGGACGACGGGGACTGCGGAGCCCTGCCCCTCACACGGCACCTTGCGCCTCTCCAGACCGACGACGGCGGAGACGACAACGGCCTGCCTCTCCCCCCTCTCCATGGCCGGTGGCTGCAGGTTGGGATAGCCTCACTGCCATGGTCCCCTTGAGAGAGAGAAGAGGAAGGGAGGGTTATGACAAGTGGGTCCCACAAATTTTTGCAAAAACACCCAAAATATGTAAGTTGTCTAATGTGTGTATCTCAGTCTGTTACTCCTCCGTGCCACGTTAGCTGGCAGTGGGCCATCATTGTCAAAAACGGTGTTAAATGAGTCTAACTCAGTCATTACATAAATATGGTAGTTCTTTGTAATTGGTAGCCCGAAAATTTGTAGTTTTTGCAGCGATCCTTATTTGTCGTATTTTTAAAAGCCCTAGCCCCAATTGTCGTAGCTTTCTGCAATTTACTCTAAACCCAACGATGCACGAATTTCTATCCCCACTTAATTTATTTTTTTGGAAATGAGCATATATTGATATCAGATGATAACAATTAAACCCAGCTCTGCAAAAACACATTGTCCTAGCGGCCATACGGATGCACACAGCCAAAAAATGAAAGAAGAATTATAAAAAGAAAGTCCCGCTACAGTGACTCATTCATTGAAATAGCAGTACTACCGCCACCAAGACAGCACCAGAAGTCCAGCTTCTCCACAAACGACGCCTCCAAAAAGGAAACAATACACAAACACACCGTCATCGCCCGATCAAAGATCTAGGTTTTCACACTGAAGAAAGACCGTGCACTAAAAAAAATACATTTAACAAGGCCATTGCTAGGCAACCAATTAAGGCCAGACCCTGAGTTTTCATCATGAGAGATAGGACCATGAACCTCTCATGTGCAGTCGCCCCCACTTGCATGCCACTGCTTCAATTCATAAGTCACCTAGCCAATTCCTCATCATCACTCAGACTTGAACCACCATTGTCTATCCACAGATCTCGGTCTCCATGACTTCTTTTCGTCGACACCATGGAACAAGAACATGCCCTATGATAATAACAGCCAACAAAGCTTATAGAGTTCGCTAGCACTTATAGAGTTCAGAGTAAAACATGGGTGCGTACGACCAAATTCAATCCTTCTAGCAAACTCGCGGCATCATAGCACTTATAGAGTTCGCTAGCGAAGCCTTTTGGAACACGACACAGAAATCAAATCAATGAAGACCAACATCTAGTATACGGTATGTACCTCGACTGACTAACGCATTTGAAACTGCAATACACGTTAAGCACATGTAAATACGGAGATGCAAATACGACTTGGCATTGACAAGAGAAATTAGTACTCAATAATGAGCATTACATAGACATGAGATCTATTTGACCAGACAGCAGTCCTCATGAGAGATATTATATGCACTTTATGTTGTCACGAGTCATCCGAAAAGAAAACCCATGACTCGGGCAACAAGAAGACCAAGCAGGAAAGGGATGAGGAAATCAGGAGAAAGAAGATCATAGATGAAGGTAGCCACGCCGCCTCCGAAGCTCACAACGGAAGATACGGCAGGGATCATGAAGCCGCAAACAAGGCCATCGTACATGATGCCAGCGACTTCTACGACGAAGCTGAGAAGCGAAGACACAATTGGGATTAAAAACCCACGAACTAGACCACCATAGATGATGCTAACGATGTCTCCTCCGAGTTTTCAGAAGAGAACACAGGACAGGGACAAGAAAACCACGAATGAGACCACCATAGATGAAACAAGCAACGCCACCCGCGAAGCTTAGAAGAGAACGCATGACGGGACGAAGAAACCACGCAGAAGACTACCGTACAAGATGCTGGCGATGGCACGCGCGAAGCTGAAAAGAGAACACAGGACGGGGAACAGGAAACCGCGAAGAGCAACATACACGAAACCAGTGACGAAGGAAGCGCCAAAGAAAGAAAGGAAGCATATCAACGAACCGGGGAACCCACTGAACACGGAAGCAGCGACGCCGCCTCCGAAGTTTTGGAGCAGGAAGAGGTAGAGCTTAGGGATGGCCTCGAACGCCTCCCGCGAGATGAACATCCCGGCAGCGTCTGGCGCCTTCATCATATCCACCGGCGAGAAGAAGTAGGCATACACCGCGACCACAACCGCCAGGATCACGGCCCAAATCATCGCCATCACGTTGTCGCTTCGTAGGGATGAAAATGATGCCCTCCCTGGAGACTGGAGTGGCCGAAGGTGGGGGACTCGGATAGACTGGCAGAGAATGAGGTGGGATTGGTGGGTTTTTATAACGTACAGTACTCCAGGATACGAGCGCAGCCTGCAACCCTGCATGCGCGGCTTTCAGCTGGGGCGAATGTGCATTGGCTGAATGTGTTGGGAACATAGCGAGGCAGGAGTTGAAGTTTTGCCTCGACATTTGAAACGCCCTGCTCAATCAGACGATCACAATGGTTTGCTGTGACAGTGAGACGTTTAGGGACTTGTGCTGTGCGGAGTATTTCCAATGCATTTTTTCTTAAGCTGTGCGGAGTACGTAGTGTTTATATTTAATGATTTAGAAAACATGTACGGAGTATGTATGTGATCGGCTAACAATATTTTTTTGTCTATGGTTTTGTGTAAAAGGTGTTTCTTAGGCCTTTCACAATGAAGTGTATTTTAGCTCGTTATTTTAGGTAGTGGTGTATCTTAAGTGTGACAACTACTTCCTCCGTTTATAATTAGATTGCGGTTCCAGCTTTAGTCAAAGTCAAACTTTTAAACTTTGACCAAATATTTAGCAAAATATAAAAATATCTAAAATATAAAACCTACAGTATTGGAATTGTCATAACTTTCATAATATATACATTTGATATCATGAATATTGATATTTTTTCCTATGTTTATGGTCAAAGTTAACAAAGTTTGACCTTAATAAATTCTAGAACGCAATCTAATAAAAACAGAGGGAGTAGAATTTTCTAATTTTACGTGCTATGATATGGTATCTAACTATGATACTCTAACCATCTATTTTTTCATTAATTATTGTGCTACATCAGATTTTTTGCCAACATGACATGCATGATACTAGCTATGCACTAGGACCATCCTTATAGCTAAGATACAACCTCAATCATTAACTATAATGACACATAAGAAAAATGCCTAGGATATAGAGCTAAGAATCCCCCATTGTGAAAGGCCTAACAACGATTACCAAAGGGGCGCGGTGCTCTAGTTTATTTTATGTTTGGTTTTAGGGATACAATCGTGTGACTCTCTGGTATTTTGTAAAGCATCTGGTTAAATTTTTTGAATGTAATCCTTGTAGGATGAAAATTAATTTTAGAAAGTGGTGTTAAATGCGGCCGAATCCTATGATTGAAATTTCCACAAGATAGCCTAGGTATAGCTAAATGGGCGCACCAGAAGCTCTGTAGGGTGGCGTTGTTTCCTTGAGGTGTGCCCTTGCTTTTGTGTCTGGTCAGCTACCGCGACAACGGTAGAGGCAGTTCCCTCCCACCGGTTATGGCACTATCGCCCCCATCGCATGTTGTTCCAAGTTTTCCGTCCTCAAGGGCCCACATCGGGTCATAGTGAGACGGCATTGGTGGCTTCAAGACCGTGGTGGCGCATGTTCGTGGGTGGCATGGATGGGCGGAAGCCTATAGAGCGTTCAGGGTAGTGGTGTTTTGAGGTCGAGAGAAATCCTTTTTTGGTTTGCCAAAACTAATGGGTTGACGCATGCCGGTGTCGTCCGTCCTTCTTGAAGGGCGTCGGGTATACCCATTTCCCACTAACTTTCACGTACGGGGGAAACCCTAGGTCAGTCCGAACAACAATGTGGTCATCGTCACATCCCTTCTTAAGGGGGGATTGATACACGACGCTTTGGAGGCTTAGGAATGTGGTTGGACATCTGGTAGGGCGCATCGGTTACGAATTGTCTTTCTTTAGTCGATCTGCCATTGATGGCATTGCTTTCTTTTGTGTTTAACTTTTCTTTCTTTTGGGCTTGCCTGTGCTGAGGCCCCATCAGTTGTATCTGTAGGGTTCGCAGCATAGAAAACAATTTTTTTCCTATGATGGAAACAACTATGTACCAAGATCTATCTACTAGATACAAACAACGGACGGATGTATATCCATAGAGAACATACCCTTAAAGACCGACAAAGCTTAACGAGTCCAAACTCGTGGTTGATGCAGACGATCTCTTGTCGATCTCAAGATCAAGAGGAAGTCCTAGCGCCACAAAACAGCAGCGCATTCGTGCTCGCACACACGAACAAGACACCGAGCAACCTCCGCCTCCTCGCTCTAGCGATGCAGCGGAAGCACAAGTCTTTCTTGCCAAATATCCACCGGGAACATGTATCTCGCTAGTCCAAGACCATGGGGGATAAATTCTAGAGGGGGAGAGAGATCCTTCATGAGGAGGTGTGCTTTGAGAGGATGAAGGGGGTCTTTTATAGGGGAGAGGGGGCACTCAAGGGCATGGCTCCCATCCATGGGGGCCCCCCACCTCTTACACATTCATGTGGGCGGACACTCCACTCACTCAAATGACTTTCAATTCCCTCCACTCAAAAACCACTCAAATTCCCATTAAATTTTCACCAAATTTAATGCAAACTCTCATTAAATAAAACTCCTTTTATTTATTCAGAATTTTGTCAATTACTTTAATGACAAACATTCTCATATAACCCCTTTCTAGTATTTCATTTCACATGCAAAAACACTTTCTGAAATTTCACCCGAAAACCCCGTTTCGATATCTAGTGAAATAAATTTCTGCGCTTGTTATTCTTTCCGGCATGAAACTTTTGCTCCAAATGGATGTCGGTGTAAGTGTGTCACCCAACGGTTCACGAATAATGCGGACATGATCGAGACCCCTCTCCGATTAATAATCAGAAGTGGGACCTGGAGATCCGTACTGACTCCCACACATTCAACGATGACTTTCTTGTGACCGTGAGAACCTTTTACGCTAGTATCTTAATCCCTTTGTTTCGCGATATATTACATGTCCGAGATTCGATCATCGGTATCTCCATACCTAGTTTGATCTCGTTACTGACATGTACTCTTTTCTCGCTCCCGTGATATAACATTCTAGGGATCAAATCACTTCCTTGCAAGCTAATCAATGTGATATCACCGAGAGGGCCCAGAGCATATCTATCCGTCATCGGGATGAACAAATTACACTCTCGATCCATGGGCCTGAACAAACACTTTAGTAGTTCTGAACCCATCTTTATAATCACCCTGTTACAGTGTGACATTTGATGTTATCAAGAAACTCTTCCCCGGTGTTAGTGATTGACATGATCTCATGGTCTAAGGATTAGGATCACTTCGTAAGTTGTTATAGCAATATAAACTCAATGACTTTGATCTTAATGCTATACTACTTCGGATGAATGTTCATCACAACATTATAATGTTGTGACCTTGTTATTAACAACACCCAGTGTCCATGATCATGAAACCTTTGATCATCTTGTTAATCAACGAGCTAGTTTATGAGAGAGGCATAACTAGGAACTTCCTTTTTGTTTATTAAACACACATGTATTAACGTTTCCGTATTAATACAATTATAGCATGTAAAATAAACATTTATCATAAATAAGGAATACGATAAAACACTTTATTATTGCCTCTCGGCATATTCCCTTCAGTCTCCCACTTGCACTAGAGACAATAATCTAGTTTGAAAACTTTGCGTATTGAACAGCTATGGCTTTCTGGTGTTCCATATACGCAATTTCAAGTGGTTAACATAATCTACGGATCTGACGCTTTCAGGTCCGTGTGTATTTGCATGTCTTTGCATCTCCACGCATCACTCATTCTCCAATGAGATGGCATTGTATAAATTTGGTCTTTTGGTGAGACCTTTAGTTCCTTGGGGTTAAATCATGTCTATACTATTGTCATACAATTTATCTTTAGTGTTAGCCCGTTGTGAACCACACCTTAGTTTGATAACAAACTACTTGACACAAATACCCTCCTTTGCTGCTACTAGCAGTCATATACCTAGACTTTTGTTGTAGTATTTGTCATAATGTCTTAACTTTGGAACTCTTCCAAATCCATCATGGAAACTTTCTTTCCATTTCATTGTGCCACCATAGTTTAAATTGAGATAAATTTAATTTGTATCTTGTGACAAAACTAGTATCAATGTAACGCTTTATAATGAACTATTTGTAATTGTTTGTCACCTCTACACAAATAAATTCTTAGTTCTTCCAAAAGATCATAAGAATATCCTCACCATAGTCCAATGATCATTTTATGATTCATTCTGGTATATGCTCATAACACTTAGAGCATAGGCATATCTAGATGTGTACATATCATGGTATGATTGATCAAAACATCCTTGTGATTTCATTCATCAAGTGTTAAAGCACTTGAATCTTGTTTCACTTATCAAGTGTCGATACACTTGAATCTTGATTCAATTCCTTTCTATGCGACAAGAACCGTTTCTTGTCGTTTCTATATTGAGCTCCTTCAATATCTCATATATGTACGTTTGTCACAAACATATTAGCGTCACAGTCTATCCACTATAGATATTCATGCTAAATATTCGGGTTTTGTCTAAGTCTTTCATCGAAATGAAATTCTTAACCTTTGTCAATAAAAGATACATCATTTCCAATCAACAAGATGTCCTCTACATAATGTATTAGAAATATTTCTCAGCGCTCCGACTTAATTTCTTGCAAATGCAAGCATCTTCATCGTCTCCAGATGAAAACTCCTTTTTCATCACGGTGAAGATTCCAACTCAGTGATGCTTACTTCAACCATTGAAGTTTGCATGCCCTTTTAGCATCATTTGAATTTAATAAAACCCTTTGTACCGTGTCTTGTACACGTCCTAGGTAACCATTCTATTAGAAGAATTTTGTTTTGTTTATTCATCTACCATATACCAAATTATATGTAGTGGTTGCTACTTTAATCCGTCTAGACTAAATATCGCTATGAAAGATCAAATCTTATCATAGTTAACTCCTTAAACATTGTCGTAAAATATTTTACGACATATCGACTATTTCATAGATGTGAAACATCCATGTCTGTTTCTTTATAGACCCAAATACGACCGATAGGTTTTTACACCTTTCCGGAGGGTGTTCCAAGTTCAAAACTTGATTTCTCGTGTATGGAACTATCACGGATTTTATGTCTTCAAGCCATTTGATGGAGTCAGGGCTCATCATCGCTTCTTTGCATGTAGTCGGTTCATCATTGTCAAACAATAATGATTTACTCTCAAATCTCTGCATTTGATTGTTTATCCGACCTACTTGGTTCAATAAGAACTTATATCTCCGTGACCACAACCTTTGAGGTACATAAGCTATGAGCATTATGGCTGCCTCCGGAACGATTTCCGGCGCTGTGCAACTCAGCACATATAGCTAAGGTTCGTTAACCTTATGAAAGTTCTATTGTCCTCCCACTTAACTTCTGCGAAAAATTCATTTTTCAAGAAACTTCACATTTCAAGAGACAAACCCTTTTGTCCTCGGTGTTATGGAGGAATATCCAATGGTTATTCGAAATAACCTACAAAGACATGCTCATCCGACTTTGGTTGTAAACATCTTACTTATGCTTAGCATACCAAAATTTAAGAAATGACAATTTGGGTTTTACCCCAAACCATAACTTCCATGGTGTCCTTTCAACAGATCAAGATGGAGCTCTTTTCAGTGTAAAAGTGGTAGTCTCTAAAGATTTTAATCTTTTAAAACATAATGGCAGTTTTATAAATAACACCTTTGATCCAACCATTTCAAACAAGGTTTCATTACAAATCTCAAACACTCCATACTCCTATGGTGTTTCGGGAGATGTAAATCTAGGTGTTTTGCTAAACTTGCAACTCAAATAAATCCCTTTATGATAAAATCATAATTCATTTACTTTCTTATTACACTTGTAACTCAAATAAATCCCTTTATGATAAAATCATAAATCATTTATTTTCTTGTTACAATGATTTTCCACTTCATCTTGAAAGTCTTTGAACATTTTCAAATATTTCGTACTTCTTTCTCGTTAAGTGAATATTCACTTAAATTTTTGGAGAAAGCATATGAAGTTGAAATCCATCGCTTACGACTACACATAATGGACTACATACATCGATATGTATAAATTCCTATAATTTTAGTCGATCATTCTTCTTTGGCCTTTGAACGAAGTTTTAATTATCCCGAGGAAAGTCTCACAAGCGTCATTTGATCAAATCAAAGACTCCAAAAATCCATAAAAATGGAGTTTCTTCATGTTTTCTTTCCAATATAATTTAAACGGCGATGTCACTTTATAAGTGATCTTTCAATCATTTGTCTTGCGACATTTTAGCATTAGCTTTATGGATGTGATTTCTCTAACTAGATTTGTAAATCATCCATCTTATATGGAATACGGTAATTATTTGAACAACCTTTATTCTCATAATACCTGATTTAAATAACAATTATTAAAACAAATCTTGAAGGCAAGCTTTGATGTCAACAAGAAATACAAACAACTGCTTGTTTGTTTTTTGATGATCATCATCACATATTCTCTTGCTAGTTACTTAGGCCATTTTGGTTCATGAATTGCGTCGTTCTGTATGAAATTTCATACCAACCAATTCAGTATCCAATACCCAAGAACCACATTGTTTAACAAGCAAAGAATACAACCATAACATGTATATCATCTATATATGTAAATTGGATATTTCCAATCTTTTCTTTTCTGTCAAGTATATTTTATAGATTCTCTTTCAGCATTTCCTTTTCCTTTTTAAAATAATCTATAAACATCAACAGTGGCGCCATATACATGACACATAGTCCAAAGCATGTATATTCAAATAATAATACCTTTGGACTTGTACTTTGAAGTAGATCACCATCATCTAATGATCGATATTCTTTAAAAATCCATTATTTAGTAATATTTTTAGTGTAGTAAACACTTTACATACATCTTCTATTCATCCTTACCATGACGACTTTGATGATCACGCTAATGTAGTTTATGAAGGCGAATCGTGAGTATAATGTTACTTTCCAAAACCCTTTTGGATGATTAGGATGTCTAGCATCTCCAACCTTTGCAAATTCTCATCCAATATGGGAACATATATTATACTCTATCATATTGCAACCAAAACATTGTTTCAGATATCGTTATATCTGTCACACATGATGGTTTCTGAAACAATTCTTTCAGCTCCTAGATAAACTTGATATTAAAACAATCAAGAATCATGGAGGCAAACATGATATACTAACACTGGAATTGTTACTCTCGATTTAATACCAATTATTAAATTTCACAGAGTAAACAGAGTTTGCTGAAAGTTTGCAATATGACTTTAAACTTTAGATTGACACACAACACAATACGATACCAGTTCGTAAAGTATATATCGAGAGTTCTATAGTTCTATTATCTCAATTATAACTAAGCATAAGGTGGTAAACGAATGCCAATGAATACAACAAATTATGCAAATTCACTTTGATTTAATTTATGATAAATTGAGTTCTACTAATCCAAATTAGAAATTAACTCTCACTCAAAAACGACATCCCTCGTGTCTTTTTTGGTGATTACATGAACCAAATCTACTACACCAAGTCCGATCATCACGTGAGTCGGTGTAGCTTCAAAGGCAAGCATCAAATGGTCATCATATCAAAACATATGACTCATGCTTAACCTTTCGGTCCGTGTTCTGAGGCCATTTCTGTACATGCTAGGCTCTCCAAGTAAGAACCTTAGTATTCACGTGTGTAACTGTCTTACACCCGAGATATGCTCGTTGATTCAAATACACCCGATCATAACGTGATGTCTTAAAGCGACGAAACATTATCGGCGTATACTTAAAGAAGAACACATTTTTATCTTGATATCTAAATGAGGGATCATCTTATTATGCTAATAAAACGCCAAACTAGCAATATAAGATGCAACAAACATCACATGTTAATAAGTGAAATGATATGGTTCTTGCACTTGATCTCCATCATGTGTATCATGGTATGATCACTATAATACCGTTGTGTGTAAGACCAAGGTCTATGGAACTTACACATTATGTGTGTTGTAAGAGTATCGACTAATACTTCTACTTACAACAACATCATATCATGACACTAGCCCCGCCACAATCTAAAATAGATGCCTCTAATTTATCCATTGCAAGTTTTACGTGGCTTAGGGCTTTCAAAGATAGAACCGTTCTTACCTACGAACATGAACCACAATGAGTATAACCAAATTGTTGACAACTCGTTGCAAATTAGATATCAACTATAGTAGGAGAGACAGACACCCGCTAGCCACTTATGCAAAACTAGTTGCATGTCAAGCATGGAACATGTCTCATGTGTGAGGACATGTAAAGTTTGTCCGGGCCGCTTCATCCCACTATGCCACCAATATCCAAAGTACAATCAAGAAGCAATAATATGATCATCATCACCCACATACTCATATGTGTACTACCCGTTTAAAGCATCTACGCATAGATCCGGCTCTGATACCACTGTAAGGTTCGCAACATAGAAAACAAAAAATTCCTACGATAGGAACAACTATGTACCAAGATATATCTACTATATACAAACAACAGGCGGATGTATATCCGTAGAGAACATATCCTTGAAGATCGATAAAGCTTAACGAGTCCAAACTCATGGTTGATGTAGACGATCTCTTGCCGATCTCAAGATCGAGAGGAAGTACTAGCTCCGCAAAACAACAGCGCATCTATTCTCGCACACACGTACAAGACACCGAGAAGCAAAACTCTTTCTTGCCGAATAGCCACCGGGAACATGTATCTCGCTAGTCCGAGACCATGGGGGATAAATTCTAGAGGAGGAGAGAGATCATTCACAAGGAGGTGTGCTTTGAGAGGATGAGAGGGGGGGCTTTTATAGGGGAGATGGGGGCACTCAAGGGGCATGGCGCCCAGCCATGGGGTCTTCCCCCACCTCTTACACATTCATGTGGGTGGACACTCCACTCACTCAAATGCCTTTCAATTCCCTCCACTCAAAAACCCACTCAAATTCCCATTAAATTTCCACCAAATTTAATGCAAACTCTCATTAAATAAAACTCTTTTATTTATTCAGAATTTTTTCAATTACTTTAATGAAAAACATGCTCATATAAACCCTTGCTAGTATTTCATTTCACATGCAAAAACACTTTCTGTAATTTCACCCGAAAACCCGTTTCGGTATCTAGTGAAATAAATTCCTATGCTTGTTATTCTTTCCAGCATGAAACTTTTGCTCCAAATGGATGTCGGTGTCTCTTAAGTGTGTCACCCTACAGTTCGCGAATAATGCGGACATGATCGAGACCCCTCTCCGATCAATAATCAGAAGCGGGACCTGGAGATCCGTACTGACTCCCACACATTCAACGATGACTTTCTTGTGATCGTGAGAACCTTTTATACTAGTATCTTAATCTCTTTGTTTCGCGATATATTACATGTCCGAGATTCGATCATCGGTATCTCCATACCTAGTTTTATCTCGTTACTGACATGTACTCTTTTCTCGTTCCTGTGATATAACATTCTAGTGATCAAATCACTTGCTTGCAAGCAAATCAATGTGATATCACCGAGAGGGCCCAGAGCATATGTATCCATCATCGGAATGAACAAATTACACTCTCGATCCATGGGACTCAACATAATACTTTAGTAGTTCTGAACCCATCTTTATAATCACCTTGTTATGGTGTGACGTTTAATGTTATCAAGAAACTCTTCCGGTGTTAGTGATTGACATGATCTCATGGTCTAAGGACTAGGATCACTTCGTAAGTTGTTATAGCAATATAAAATCAATGACTTTGACCGTAATGCTATAATTCGGATGAATGTTCATCACATCATTACACTAATGTTGTGACCTCGTTATTAACAACATCCAATGTCCATGATCAGGAAACCTTTGATCATCTTGTTAATCAACGAGCTAGTTTATGAGAGAGACATAACTAGGAACTTCCTTTTTGTTTATTAAACACACATGTATTAACGTTTCCGTATTAATACAATTATAGCATGTAAAATAAACATTTATCATAAATAAGGAATACGATAATAACCACTTTATTATTGCCTCTCGGGCATATTCCCTTCAGTATCATAGTATCCAAAGGTTGATGTATTAACATAGCGGGGCAAAAGCCTATTTCGAGGAAATCGATCAACAAAAATGAGGTATCATGTATGAAGTTTTATGGTTTTAAGACCAAATGGCCAACAATGTTATGGCCAAAATTGCGGCATAGTTTGTGATAATGTGTCCATATTATGCACAGATGTGCCTTTTGGAATGGCGAGCAATGTTGCCGGAGAAAGTTTTCATTTTACTTAAAAACCAATATTCATTTTCTGATTTAAATAACGGGGTGTTTTGTGAGGCAACCACCAAAAGTAAGTTTCAAAATGTTACCATCCTATTTTCAAAAATGCTAGACCATATTACATGGACAATGTCCCAACTAAGGTATCTAAAAACTTTCCATGCGCCTCTAGTAAGAAAGAAAAATGTCTACCGAATCGACAGAAAGTGGGTCAGTTTTCAACTACGGATACATGATGTACTGCTCATGATTTTTATTAAAATCATTTTTAGGTTAAACATATGCTAATTTATCAGAGATCCACTAGAATTTTAGCAAGACTCAACCCCTAGATGAGGACGGTCACTCCTCGCATTTTTTACTGCGTCTTGAAATCTCCAGTAACTACTTAAAAAATAAAAAAGGAAAACCTTCGTATTGTGTCATTTTATATGAATAGTATAAAACAAAAAAGATACCTGAAATATATTGAATATCTTGGAAAACTGTTCTGAGAAATGAGCTATCATGTAGGAAGTTTCATGTCTTTTAGACCAAATGATCAATGTTGTGGGGAAAATCACGGGATAGTTTGTGATAACATGCCCATATTGCACACGCATGTGAATCTTTGAATGGCGAACAATATTGTCGAAGGATGTTTTCGTTTTCACACGAAAAAGTCATTTTCTCTTTTTCGGGTTGTAACAACAGGGTGCATTGTCAACCAACCAACAAAAGTAAGTTTTAAAATGCTACCACTGCATTTTTCAAAAATACTAGACCACATTCCATGGATAATGTCCCAAATGGGGTATGTAAATCCTTTCCATATATTTCTCGTCAAAAATACAAATTTCCGCCGAATTGGTAGGAAGTGGGCCAACTTTGAACTATAGGTACATGATTTCTTAAAAAATTATTTTAGGTTCACGATACATTATTTTATCAGAGATCTACTGAAAGTTTTGCAATGCTTAACCCGTAACAAACAATGTTGCCGCTTTGATCGCATTTGGAAAACACAACAAGGAAAAAAAGTAAATCATGCACTCTAGATGATGTAAAATGAGAAAGTTACCAACAAGGAAGTTATGCATCTCTTCAATATGAACCAAATTGATTTTTATATCATCTCGATTCGAGGTCATATGAAAAATTGACGTTGAAATTATATTTTTAGCTTTACTAACTTTTCTTTGAACTTCCTCGACTTATGTATTTTACAAAAAAGTCATGGCTCTGTAAAACGGTCATAACTTTTTCATATGATGTTGGGAAAAAAAGTTCAATATACCAAAATGACGAGAATGAAATTTCGCAGCCACTCGTAACGACCTCTGGTCGTTTTGCGATTTTTTAAATTTTCAAAATTCGAAAATAGTAAAAAGTTATGGTCAAAAGATATTTTAAAAAATATATAAAAAGGGGGAGAAACTTCCGTGGCGCATTTCTCCCATATGCGCCACATAAGTCTTGGGATTGGAATTGTGAATTCCCGTGGCGCCCTCTCCCTCTATTTTATACGTCTCCCCTTTACTCCTCTCCTCCACTTCTTCTCTCATCCACTCCTCCACTTCTTCTCTCTTCCTCTCCCCCACTTCTTCTCTCCTCCACTGCTCCACTTCTTCTCTCTTCCTCTCCTCCACTTCTTCTCTTCCTCCACTTCTTCTCCTCCTCTCCACTATCTGGCCAACTCCTCCTCCTACTCTGTTCATGGCCTCCACCACCTCCGGCAGCACCTCCTCCACCACCTCCTACTACTCCGGTAACCCCTTCTCCACCAACGGCCTCCTTCTCATTCCCCTACTCCGGTGACCCCTCCTCCTTCTACTCCACCTACACTGGCGGCATCCTACTCTGGCAACCCCTCATCCTACTCCTCCAACACCGGTGGCCTCCTAGTCTGGCGACCCTCCTCCTCCACCCACCACCCACTTCCCACTCCGGTCAGATCTAGGCTAGTTTTTTTTTGAAATTAGATAAAAAAAATCAGTGGCGCATATCGCAATATGCGCCACAGAAGTTTGCGATTTGAATTTTTGGGCAGGATCCAGCCGCCTTTTTTTAAAAATTCGAAAAGATAGTTCTGTTGTGCATATTGACAATATGCGCCTAGAAGTTTGAGGACTTCTGAGAAGTGCAGTTTAGTGGCGACGTAATAGTGGCGCCACAGAAGGGTAATGCCCATGTGCCACAGATGAGGGTTTTCCTAGTAGTGTATGTTCTTTCTTACTTTGAGCTTACAGAGAAAATAAGAATACAAGGCATCGATCTTCTACATCCAATATTATACTTTTGTTTCAATTTTTGCCTCATTTATGTTACCGACTCGTGCCTCATGAACATGATGACCTTGTCCATAAGCCACCTAATTGCTCGGGGACGGGCAAGAGTCTAGCTTAGGGAAGTTGATGATTCCAAAATTGACACATATTTAAGTATATAAATTATTCATATTGTCGCTCATTACATGCTACATCTAGCTACAACTATGCCTATTGTGTATGATTGCTAGTTCTCTTTCATTTTTCACATGGACTTTGCACAAACTAGTAGTTTTATTAGAATTTTATTACTTTTCTTGTATTTGACTTGTGTGTATGTGTTGTTTTGGATTATGGATAAAACAAGGCAAAAGAAACCAATAAGATGCAATATGGAGGAGCTGCATGCACCAGACTTAGCCATTTGAGAGGTGGAAAAAGTGTATTTTCTCATTATCTCCAAATGAATATCCAAGACCATGGTGTTGTAGCCCTCGTCCATACGATTTCAACGAGCTTAATAACACCCCAATCGCACTTTGTATGAAGAAATAATGACCAAAATATGAAAGCATACATCTCGTGTACGGTATGGGCGGGTACGGTCGTACCTTCCGCCCGTACCACGGGTCTAGATGCACGGAAATAGCTATTTTGGACACGTTTTTTCATAGAATCTGTCTCTATTTGTTCCTAAACCTTTCTTAGGTCATAAGGAACATATTGGGGGATATAGTGTAACATCCCAAAAATCATGAATTACAAAAGCATCCATTGCATTCATATTGTCAAAGCATTTAGAGTAGCACAAAAAAAATTCAAAGTTTGAATTCAAACAAAACCATTTTTATGCCCATTTTATCAATCATATGATGCAGGGTTTTGTTTTATTTATCAAAGGGGCAAAGTGATTCTGAGTGAATTTATGTGCTTAACACACTCTTGGACACTAGAATGGTCTCACAAAATTTTGGTGGAAATTTGAATTGATTTGGAGTTGATTTGAGCTTTCAAATCTTATTTAGAAAATCAAATCAGAAAAAGAAAAAGAAAAGAACAAAAAAATAGAAGCATACCAGCCAAATGGCTCGGCCTACCCCACGGCCCAACTCGCAGCCCACCCGGGAAACCCCCTCCTCACCCCTCTCTGTTTCCTACCCGCGCGTGCGTACCCCCTTGCTGACAGTGGCCCCCACTGCCACCTCATCTTTCTTACCCAAACCTCGCGCGAGACCAATGCCGCCGCGGCCATTTCCTCTCGTTGATTTCGCGTCTAATTGTCGTTGATGGAAGGCGTAAATCACTCCCCTGCGCTGGCTGCTTAACGCCCTCTGCACCCTCAGCATTTCCCCTCACTCAAACACGCCCGAGCGCCGCCAGGCTCCACAAATTCTTCCTCGCACCGCCGCTGTTCTGACGAACTTCGGCAATGAATTCCGGTAAGTCTCGTGTGCGCCTTGCTCTCTGGATCACACGATCTCGTTCGCCATCGCCTTGCACTTCTCCTGACACTCGTCGCTTGCTTTATTTCGCACCAGGGCCTCTCCTCCATCGACGTCTGCAAGCTCCCGAAGCCCAGCTCAACTCCGACGAGGAATCATCGCCGTGTACGTGCGCCCCCGCTCCAACCGCGACCACGTTGAGCTTCACCTCGTCCTTGCGACCCCGGTAAGTATCAGCGCGCCATCACTTTCCCCCTATCCTCACCGGCGCATCACCGTCGGTGGCATCGCCGCTGCTGTAGCCATGCACGCCGCTAGGATTTGGTCAAGTGGATATGATCCACTGGCCTAGATAAGATCCAGTAGCGAACAAGTATAGTCAGATCTGGGTCGCAGGATCACACTTAGATCCAACGGCTCACGCGCGCGATCCACCCGAAACATTATTGTCCATTCAGATGCTGCCGTCTGGCTAGGTTTTTGATTTAAAAACCAGATTTTTATCTATTAGTTGATTTAACTTGCAAAATTCATAATTTTAGTTTTGTTTATCCAAATTTCGCAAATAATATATCAATGGATTCAGAAAATTAAATCCTACACTACTGTGGGCTTAAATTTGTATTTTGCTTATGTAAAAATGGGTTTTTCTGCAAAAACAATTATAGGCTTATTTTGACTATATAAATTATATAGAAAATGTTTTTAAATCAAATTTAAGTTTATTTACACTAAATATAGTTAGTTTTGTGTTCAGTACTATTTGGTTTGAACAGTTTAGTGTAGAAAATTCATTCCATTGCATTTGCATGCATTCATATAATTTTTTTGCTTGATTATTTGAATGTAAATTTGGTGCTACTATTTTATGTGTAGATTTTGGTGCTAGTGGTGATTGTGATTGTGAAGATTGTTGCTACTCCCCCAACTACCAAGGCGAGTGATGCTTCATGTATTTTTCCTATTATTTTTGACTATGCACTAGTGATATTTTGAATAGGGCTTGCATGAAATTTTTACTAAGTATCTATATGCTATACTTGGGAAAACCTAGTAGTTGTAGTCTTAGTAGAATTTTCTCTAAGTTAGGATACTTTCCATGTTAACATGCTTAATCGGGATCAACACCGTCATCAAGATAGGCTTCATCGGGATCATCATCGTCATCCACACCATCATCTCCACCAGCACCATCATCACCACTCTGTCCCTCTATAACAATTGTGTTGGATATTGCTTAGTTCATTAGGGGAAACTTTTCTGGTGTTGATTACTATTGTAGTTGATGCTTGTGAGTGGAACCATTGGATTATTGTTTATGTTCAGATTGTTATCCATTACCATATCATCTTTGATCTTGATCCATATGATGTCATGTGAGTAGTTCGTTTTGTTCTTGAGGACATGGGAGAAGTCATGTTGTTAGTAGTGAATCTGTGATGAGTTATTATTCAATGGTTTAGTATTTAAGTTGTGGTGCTATTCTTATAGTGCTGTCATGTGAATGTAAACTACATGATACTTCACCATTTCTGGGCCTAGGGGAATGCATTGTGTATTTGGTTACTAATTGTGGGGTTGTCGGAGTGACAGAAACCTGAATCCCCGTTAGGACACTTTTGCACAAGGGAGCGTAGGATCTCAGAGTTTAAGGCTGTGGTTAGATTTATATCTTAATTACTTTCCTGTAGTTACGAATGTTTGCAGGGGGTTCAAGCACAAGTATGTATTAGTCCTAGGAAGGGCAGTATGTTAGCACAAGTACACCCACACAACACTTACAAACACCAGAAAAGAGTATTCAACTATTTGAAGCGAAAGCACTTGATAGAATTCCCATGTGTCCTCGAGAACGTTTGGTCCTTATAAGTATTTCCACCGGCTTGTCCTTTGCTAAGAAAGGATTGGGCCACTTGTTCCGTTTGTTCGTTACTTCTGTTACTTGCTCTTTGTTTTGTTGCCTTGTTATAAAACCACTAAAGATCCGTTTGCTAAGTATTCATGGGGATTTCCTGCTCCATACCACTGTTCAGCACCTTCTGCTCCTCGTTGGGATCTACACTCCTATTTATTGAAAGTACTACGATACACCCCCTATACTTGTGGGTCATCATCAACCAACACGGTCAAAGGGGTAACCAAGGGAGATTCACTAAGATAATTATGATATCCAAGGGAAAATCATTAATTGCGGTTGTCTGCATGGTGATTGCTTCCAGGCATCACAGTGGTTGTTTAGAGATGACCTCATTCTTGGCTCAACAAAGTGACTGCCTATGAGCCTTGGCGAACATATTATTATGGAACTCTCTCCACAAATATCATGACACAAGAAATAGGTTATCCTTATTATGATTAATTGCAACATGCTAGAGGTATGTCCTACATTCCCGAGAGCATATTATACCTATTGAGTTCAACCACCATTCCATACACTCTTTTTGCTTGCTTTCTTTTTACTTGTTTTATTGACTTTCTTGCATTCAACCAAAAACCTTTCAAATACCCTTTTACTTGAAATCAAAGGCACCTTACAAGTATCCTTTGGTAGATAGTGACGAGGGGCATAAAGACCCTAAACAAATAGCTCTATATGGGTTCGATACTCTTATTTTGAAACTAGCTACAATTGAATTGTGCACTTGCAGTCATCAAGATATTTTCTGGCGCAGTTGACGGGGAGCTAAGCGATTTTGGTCTTTGTTCTTAGTTACTAATTTATTATTTCTTTACTAAAGTTGTTTGAGCTTCAAGTTAGTTTAGTTTATTGCTTTTTATCCTTTGCTTTAACTTATTTTAAAATATCAAAAAATTAAAAAACCAAAAAATTATTAAAAACTATTGTTACTAGTCATGTCTTCCAAGATGACTATCTTTCAACAGATGGAATTTATAATGGATGAGTCAAAGGGAGAGATTATGGAAAATGTATTGAAGAGGCATGTCATATTGAAAGAATGGCCGACTTGGGGGGACAATTATTCATCCATACTATGTGCCTCTTATCAATTATATTGTGATTATTGTGAATCTTTAGGTCACCTCAATTATCAATGTGAGTATAATTTTGATACCGAACTAGCAAACTATAATAGGTATGAGTTTAAATGCCATGCTAGAGAGGATAGATTACAATTTGTGATTTTTCCGATTGCCAAGAGTTGTTATTCTATTTGAGAGATATACAGGTAGAAAGTAAAGCAATTGATATGATCTATAAAGAAGTTTACCCTATATTCTGTTATTTCCAAGATAATTTCCTTAATAATGAATTTATTTTTGAGCGGATTAAAGCCGCCATGGAAGAATATAACCTTTTGCAGGAGGCTCCAAAGGATGATGTGGAGAGAACTACACACAAAGAACCTCCATCTAAACCACCGTGACATATTGTTAATAAAGAGGTGGCACTTGACATTGCACCCTCTCAACTAGTGGAAGGTAAGCCCGAAGGTAAGACAATTCCTGAGCTATTCGCAAATTATATTAGTAAGAATGAAGAGTATCAACTTGATCAGCCACTTGAATCTCCTACTTATGAATATAACTTTCCACACACAAATAGTATGCATGCAAATGATATCTCATTATCTAGTAATGATTCTAATGATGATTGGCCTGATTTTGGTGAGGAACTTGAGAAGGAATCTTTCTATGATTATTGCGATGTAGCTTTGCAACATGAATCCTCAATAGAGGAGAATGAAGAATGGTACAAAGAATATATTACCAATGATGAGATGACGGAGATACGATATGAAATGATTGAAAAAGCCCATTTGGGAATTGAACTTAATAAAAAGGATCGTATAGAATATGATTGCTTAAGAAAATCTCTATCATCTAGTAAAGTAGAGAAACTACTTGGAGATTTTAATCTTGACCCTTGTATAATTATTAGAATTGTGAAAACCTATGTTGAGCATTTGCATATTTCAAAGGAGTGGGAATGTTACACACAACCTTGTAATGTTGAACCCCCTAAGGCTGATCCCAAGAAACAAGCTATGTCTTTATAGTTTGGAGAAGAAGATCTCAAGGTAAATTATAGTCAATTCAAAAATTTGCCATATGAAAAGAAGATTGAAATTGAGAAAGAAAAAACATTGAAGAATTGGCAGTAATTTATTTTGGCACCCCCACAAACTAAACTGGACAGAAGCCTGACGAATAATGACTCACTCCCAAATGATTTTGCAAAGAAAGATCTAGACAATATCCTCGATACCACACCTAAAGACGAGGAACAAGAATAGGAGGGTGACCTAAGTGATCACTCACCCATACCCTCTACTCCAAATCCTATATACATATTATATACTCATGAGCATGAACCAATATGGCATATTAAAAATGAAAAAACTGTTTATGATGCTTATATCCTAGTAATGATTCTTATTATGTTAAAACTAAACATAGTTTATCTGCGAAGGCCTTGTGCCTTGATACTCATTTGGAGAACATAAATAATGATGAATTTGAGATAGAATATGTAGTACTAGTCTGTAGGGATAAGAAGAGCACATTGCGAATGAAATATTTGTTGATGATGCTTCCTTTGGTGAGTGGCTTGATATCTCTAGAACCGATGTGCTTGCTAGCATGTGTGATGAACTAGAGGAGAAAGATACCTTTGAATTTTTCCCTGTTACAAAATAAAGGTGCTATGAAGTGTTGCCCCATGATAGTGTTGGAGATATGCCCTAGAGGCAATAATAAATGTAGTTATTATTATATCTTTGTGTTTATGATAAATGTTTACATTCATGCTATAATAGTATTAACAAGGAAACATTGATACTTGTGTGATTTGTAAACTTAATTTGAAGTCCCTAGTATAGCCTCTATACTTCACTAGCTTGTTGGTTGATAGATGATTGTGGTTTCCCTATCATGAACATTGAGATGTTATCAACAACAAGATCATATCGTTAGGAGAATGATATGGTGTACATACTCCTATAGATAAGCGTAGCATAAAGATCAAGTCATTTCAATAGTTCAATTGCTATATGCTTTCTGATACATAGTAACCTAATTCCTTCGACCATGAGATCATGCATATCACCTTTACCAGATGGATGCTTTGATGACATCAAACACCACACCGTAACTGGGTGGTTATAAAGGTGGCATTGAGTGTTCGGAAAGTATTGGTTGAGACACATGGATCAAGAGTGGGATTTGTCCATCCATATGACGGATAGATATACTCTGGGCCCTCTCGGTGGAATGTCATCCAATTAGCTTGCAAGCATGTGACTGGTTCACAAGGGATCACATATCACGGGAACGATAAAAGAGTACTTATCGGTAACGAGGTTGAACTAGGTATGCAGAGATACCGACGATCATAACCTCGGATAAGTAAACTATCGTGAGACAAAGGGAAATTGGTATCGTATGTAAGTGGTTCATTCGATCGCAAAGTAATCGTAGAAGTATGTGGGAGCCATATGAATTTCCAGATTCCTCTATTCGTTATTGTTCGGAGAAGTGTCTCGATCATGTCCGCATAATTCACGAACCGTAGGGAGACACACTTAAGGATTCGACGTTGTTTGAGTAGTTATGGTATTATGAGAAAGAGACCGAATGTTGTTCGGAGTCTCGGATGGGATCCGAGATATCACGAGGTGATCCGGAATGGTCCGGAGAATAAGATTCATATAAGGAAAGTCCCGTTTCGGAGTTCGGAAATGATTCCGGTGATTTCATCGGGAATGTTCTAGAAGGTTCCGGAATGTCCGGCACTCCGGGGGGGGGGGGGGGGGTACATGAATGTGTCATTGCATATTGGAATGATTGCATCATGTACTAAGTGTTCTTTCTGTTCCAAATAAAGGATTAAATTGAATCCTAAAACAGAAAAGTCAAATGTCTAGTTTGAAAGTCAAACGGCTAAAACAAGAAACTATGGGAAACAAGCAAGAGGTGGTTGGGACCGACTTGGGGGAGGAGTCCCTCCAAGCCGGCGCGCCAACCAAGGCTGACTTGGGGAGGGAATCCCCTCCCCTTGGCCGCACCCTCCACCTATAAAAGGAGGGGCAGGGCCTCCTCCTCTAGACACACAAGTTCCTATCCTCTAATCTCCGGTTTAGAGCCGTTTTGGTTTAGAGCTTCTAATTGCCCTAGCCTTCGGTTTAGAGCCTTCTAATTGGTGTGTCTAATCCCTAGACCACTAATAGTACTCTCTCATACTCCACCATACTCGCTCCGGCTTAAGGCGAAGCCCTGCAGGATCTCCCCTCTACTTCCGGTACCACGCCGTTGTGCTGCCGGAATCGCGAGGAGAGTGCTACAACCTCCGCTGCCTGCTAGAACAAGGGAGAGGAAGGTCTTCGTCGAGTACCGAACGTGTGACCGACTGCGGGAGCGCTGCCGGAACGCAGCGCCGGAAGGATCGTCTACACGATCTTGAGATCGGGAACAGTACGACTACATCACCCACGAGAATCTGCTCTCGTTAAACACTTTGGAATCTTCGAGGGTAAGTTATTCCATCGACTCGTTGCTACAATCTAGTAGATAGATCTTGGCTTGCTTGTTTGTATGCGATAGAATTTTTTTGTTTTCCATGCTACGAAACCCAACAGTGGTATCAGAGCCGTGTCTATATGTAGATCTGTTGCACGAGTAGAACACAATGGTCATTGTGGGCGTTGATGCTTTTATTGTCGATTTCTTCTTGTGTACTTTGCATCTTGCGGTATGTTGGGATGAAGCGGCCCGGGCTAACCTTACATGACATCGTTCATGAGACTTGCTCCATGCTTGACATGCAACTTGTATTGCATAAGTGGCTTTGCGGGTGCCTGTTTCTCCTAGTATAGTTAAGATCCAATTTACAACGGGTGATTAACAATACTAGTATCAATGTTGTGGTTCTTGTTCGTAAGTTAGAACGACACTTATTGAAAGCCCCAAACCACGTAAAATATGCAAAGAAAGTAGAGGCGTCTAACTTTGTTTTGCAGGGGTGTGCAGTGATGTGATATGGCCATGATTGTGATTATATTTGATGTATGCAATGTTCCTTATTGTAAGTTGGCAACCGGCAGGAGCCATATGGTTGTCTTTAATTTATGTTAAGACCCGCGTGTCTATTCAAAGTAGTTGTAATAGTTGAAGCCGGTGGACGACAACCATGGAGTAGCGTCATTGACCTTGATGCAATGCCGGTGATGATGGAGATCATGTTCGTGCTTGAAGATGGAGATCGGAAGCACAAAGAAGAAAGGCCATATCATATCACATATATATTGAATTGCATGTGATGTTAATCCTTTATGCATCTTGTATTGCTTAGTAGACGACGGTAGCATTATAAGATGATCCCTCATGCACATGAATTTCAAGTCATAAAGTGTTCACCCTTAGTTAGCACCGTTGCTAAAGCTTGTTGTTTCGAAGCACCAGGTGATGATCGGGTGTGTTAGATTCCGCAAGTGTATACAACGTGAGCAAGCCAGATTTGCTCATGCGGAAACTAAGGTTTGATCTTGACGAGCCTAGCATGTACAGACATGGTCTCGGAACACGGATCACCGAAAGGTAAAGCATGAATCATATAGTAGATATGATGAACATGTCGATTGTTCGCCATTGAAACTATATCAACTCTCGTGATGATCGGTGTTGATGTAGTGGATTTGGTTCGTGTGATCACTAAAACAATGTGAGGGATATTGTTTTGAGTGGGAGTTCACCTAGATTAACTTTATTAATTAATTTGAACTCAATTTGTCATAAACTTAGTCTAAACTATTGCAAATATGTTGTAGATCAATGGCAGCCCCTACCATCAATTTTAATGCGTTCCTAGAGAAAGAAAAGTTGAAAAACAATGGAAGCAACTTCGCGGATTGGTTCCGCAATTTGAGGATTGTCCTCACAGCTGGTAATTTGACCTATGTGCTGGATGCACCGCTGGGTGACCCACCTGCAGCTGATGCTCCCGATAAAGTAAAGAATGTTTACCTCGCTCGGAAGAATCAGTACTCCATAGTTCAGTGTGCTATCTTGTATGGTTTGGAATCGGAGCTTCAGAAAAGGTTTGAGGATTCAGACCCATATGATATTGTCGAGGATCTCAAATTGATTTTTGAGACTCATGCGGCAATTGAAAGCTATGAGGCTTCTGAAAAGTTCTTTAACTGCAAGATGGAAGAGGGCAGCTCCGTCAGTGAGCATGTGCTTAAGATGTCTGGGCACGCAAACAAACTTCAAAGCTTAGGTATAGTGATTCCTAATGCTTTGGGGATTTACCGTGTCCTCCAATCACTACCACCAAGTTACAAGAACTTTGTGATGAACTACAACATGCAGAACATGAACAAGAAATTGCCAGAACTCTTTGCCATGTTGAAATCTGCAGAAGTGGAGATCAAGAAAGAGCACCAAGTGTTGTTGGTCAATAAGACCACCAAATTCAAGAAAGGCAAGTCTAAGCCGAAGGGACACTTCAAGAAGGGTGGTAAGAAAGTTACCACGCCGACGAAGAAGACCAAGGCTGGACCTAAGCCTGATACTGAGTGCTTTTACTGTAAGGGAGAAGGTCACTGGAAGCGGAATTGCCCAAAGTACTTGGCGGATTTGAAGAACGGCAACATCAAGAAGAAAGGTATATCTGATATACATGTTATTGATGTGTATCTCACTAGTACTCGTAGTAGTGCCTGGGTATTTGATACTGGTTCGGTTGCTCATATTTGTAACTCGAAACAGGTGCTGCAGAATAAACGGAAGCTAGCGAAGAACGAGGTGACGATGCGCGTGGGAAATGGATCAAAGGTTGATGTGATCGCGGTCGGCACGCTACCCCTTCATCTACCATCGGGATTAGTTTTATACTTAAATAATTGTTATTTGGTGCCTGCGTTGAGCATGAACATTATATCGGGATCTTG
This sequence comes from Avena atlantica, assembly GCA_910589765.1. Classification (NCBI taxonomy): domain Eukaryota; kingdom Viridiplantae; phylum Streptophyta; class Magnoliopsida; order Poales; family Poaceae; genus Avena; species Avena atlantica. Next base: position 348,224,280 of record OU342738.1, on the reverse strand, counting down.
TTTATTGCGATACGGTTACTTGTTTAAGTCCGAGAATAATGGTTGTTCGATTTATATGAGTAATATGTTTTATGCACATGCACCTTTGATAGATGGTCTATTCTTATTGAATCTCGATAGTGGAAATACACATATCAACAACATTGAGGCTAAACGTTTGAAATCAAGCGATAATTCGACCTATATGTGGCACTGTCGTCTTGGTCATATTGGAGTGAAACGTATGAAGAAACTCCATTCCGATGGACTTCTTGAATCACTTGATTTTGAATCACTTGAAAGATGCGAAGCATGTCTGATGGGTAAAATGACTAAGACTCCATTTTCTGGTATGATGGAGCGAGCTACGGACTTATTGGAAATCATACATACCGATGTGTGTGGTCCAATGAGTGTAGCATCGCGTGGTGGTTATCGTTATGTTCTTACCTTCACGGATGACTTGAGTAGATATGGGTATATCTATTTCATGAAACATAAGTCCGAAACTTTCGAGAAGTTTAAGGAGTTTCAAAGTGAGGTAGAGAATCAACGTAACAAGAAGATTAAATTTCTACGTTCTGATCGTGGAGGTGAATATCTAAGTTACGAGTTTGGCGAGCATTTGAAGAAATGCGGAATACTTTCACAATTGACACCGCCGGGAACACCACAGCGTTATGGTGTGTCCGAACGTCGTAATCGAACTCTCTTAGATATGGTTCGTTCTATGATGTCACTTACAAATTTACCGCTATCATTTTGGGGTTATGCATTAGAAACAGCCGCATTCACTTTAAATAGGGCACCATCTAAATCCGTTGAAACGACACCGTATGAATTATGATTTGGGAAGAAACCTAAATTGTCGTTCCTTAAAGTTTGGGGATGCGAAGCCTATGTAAAGAAGTTACAGCCGGACAAGCTTGAACCCAAAGCGGAAAAATGCGTCTTCATAGGATACCCGAAGGAAACTATTGGGTATACCTTCTATCATAGATCCGAAGGCAAAATCTTCATTGCCAAGAATGGATCCTTTCTAGAGAAGGAATTTCTCTCGAAAGAAGTGACTGGAAGGAAAGTAGAACTCGACGAGGTTGTCGAACCTTCTCTCGAAATTGCGAGTAGCGCAGCACCGGAAGAAGTTCCTGTGGTGCCTGCACCAATAAGAGAGGAAGCTAGTGATGGTGATCATGAAACTTCGGTTGAAGTTGCTACAGAGCCTCGGAGGTCAACGAGAACTCGTACCACTCCAGATTGGTATGATTCCGTTATGAATGTCATGTTGGTGGACAACACCGATGACCCCGAGACATACGAGGAAGCGATGATGAGCCCAGATTCCAATAAATGGCAAGAAGCCATGAAATCCGAGATTGGATCCATGTACGAAAACCAAGTATGGACTTTGGTGGACTTACCGGATGGCCGGAAGGCTGTCGAGAACAAATGGATTTTCAAGAAGAAAACAGATGCTGATGGTAATGTTACTGTCTATAAAGCTCGACTTGTCGCAAAAGGGTTTCGACAAATTCAAGGAGTTGACTACGATGAGACTTTCTCACCAGTAGCGAAGCTAAAGTCTGTGAGGATTATGTTAGCAATCGCTGCATATTATGATTATGAGATATGGCAGATGGATGTCAAAACAGCATTCCTCAATGGAGACATTGATGAAGAGTTGTATATGATGCAACCCAAAGGTTTTGTCGATCCTAAGGATGCTAACAAGGTACGCAAACTTCAACGATCCATCTATGGATTGAAGCAAGCATCCCGAAGTTGGAATCAATGTTTTGATAAGGTAATCAAAAGTTTTGGTTTTATACAAACTTATGGAGAAGCTTGTATTTACAAGAAAGTGAGTGGGAGCTCTGTAGCATTCCTAATACTATATGTGGATGACATATTGTTGATTGGGAATGATGTAGACCTTCTTAATAGTGTCAAAGAATATTTGAATAATAGTTTTTCAATGAAGGATCTTGGCGAAGCAGCTTACAAATTAGGCATAAAGATTTATAGAGATAGATCGAAACGCCAAATATCATTGTCACAGAGTACATATTTGGACAAAGTTCTAAAGAGATTTGGAATGGAAGAAAGCAAGAAAGGGTTCTTGCCCATGTTGCCCAATACGACCTTGAGTAAAACTCAAAGTCCGACATCGGCAGAAGATAGAGAAAGGATGAGTAAGACTCCATATGCCTCAGCCATAGGATCTCTAATGTATGCCATGCTATGTACTAGACCCGACATTGCATATGCTGTTAGTTTAACTAGCAGATATCAAAGTGATCCAGGAGTGGATCATTGGACAGCGGTAAAAAACATCCTTAAGTACTTGAGAAGAACTAAGGATATGGTTCTTTCTTATGGAGGTGATGAACAGCTCGTTGTTAATGGTTACACCGATGCTAGTTGGAACACCGATCCGGATGATTCTAAATCACAATCCGGATACGTATTTATTTTGAATGGTGCAGCAGTTAGCTGGAGGAGTGCAAAGCAAAGCGTTGTGGCGAGATCTTCAACTGAATCGGAATACATGGCTGCTTCCGAGGCTTCACAAGAAGCGATATGGATGAAAGAGTTCATTACAGAGCTGGGTGTGGTTCCTAGTGCGTTAGACCCAATGTCTATCTACTGTGATAACATGAGCGCCATAGCCAATGCGCAAGAACCAAGGTCACACAAGAAGCTTAAGCACATCAAGCTACGTTTTCACGCTATTCGAGAACATATCCAGGATGGGGATATAAAGATTTGCAAAGTACACACAGATCTGAATGTGGCGGATCCATTGACTAAACCTCTCCCGAGAACAAAACATGACCAACACCAAACTGCCATGGGTGTTCGGTATATTACCATGTAATCTAGATTAGATGACTCTAGTGCAAGTGGGAGACTGTTGGAGATATGCCCTAGAGGCAATAATAAATGTAGTTATTATTATATCTTTGTGTTTATGATAAATGTTTACATTCATGCTATAATAGTATTAACAAGGAAACATTGATACTTGTGTGATTTGTAAACTTAATTTGAAGTCCCTAGTATAGCCTCTATACTTCACTAGCTTGTTGGTTGATAGATGATTGTGGTTTCCCTATCATGAACATTGAGATGTTATCAACAACAAGATCATATCGTTAGGAGAATGATATGGTGGACATACTCCTATAGATAAGCGTAGCATAAAGATCAAGTCATTTCAATAGTTCAATTGCTACATGCTTTCTGATACATAGTAACCTAATTCCTTTGACCATGAGATCATGCATATCACCTTTACCGGATGGATGCTTTGATGACATCAAACACCACACCGTAACTGGGTGGTTATAAAGGTGGCATTGAGTGTTCGGAAAGTATTGGTTGAGACACATGGATCAAGAGTGGGATTTGTCCATCCATATGACGGATAGATATACTCTGGGCCCTCTCGGTGGAATGTCATCCAATTAGCTTGCAAGCATGTGACTGGTTCACAAGGGATCACATATCACGGGAACGATAAAAGAGTACTTATCGGTAACGAGGTTGAACTAGGTATGCAGAGATACCGACGATCATAACCTCGGATAAGTAAACTATCGTGAGACAAAGGGAAATTGGTATCGTATGTAAGTGGTTCATTCGATCGCAAAGTAATCGTAGAAGTATGTGGGAGCCATATGAATTTCCAGATTCCTCTATTCGTTATTGTTCGGAGAAGTGTCTCGATCATGTCCGCATAATTCACGAACCGTAGGGAGACACACTTAAGGATTCGACGTTGTTTGAGTAGTTATGGTATTATGAGAAAGAGACCGAATGTTGTTCGGAGTCTCGGATGGGATCCGAGATATCACGAGGTGATCCGGAATGGTCCGGAGAATAATATTCATATAAGGAAAGTCCCGTTTCGGAGTTCGGAAATGATTCCGGTGATTTCATCGGGAATGTTCTAGAAGGTTCCGGAATGTCCGGCACTCCGGGGGGGGGGGGGGAGGGGTACATGAATGTGTCATTGCATATTGGAATGATTGCATCATGTACTAAGTGTTCTTGCTGTTCCAAATAAAGGATTAAATTGAATCCTAAAACAGAAAAGTCAAATGTCCAGTTTGAAAGTCAAACGGCTAAAACAAGAAACTGTGGGAAACAAGCAAGAGGTGGTTGGGACCGACTTGGGGGAGGAGTCCCTCCAAGCCGGCGCGCCAACCAAGGCCGACTTGGGGAGGGACTCCCCTCCCCTTGGCCGCACCCTCCACCTATAAAAGGAGGGGCAGGGCCTCCTCCTCTAGACACACAAGTTCCTATCCTCTAATCTCCGGTTTAGAGCCGTTTTGGTTTAGAGCTTCTAATTGCCCTAGCCTTCGGTTTAGAGCCTTCTAATTAGTGTGTCTAATCCCTAGACCACTAATAGTACTCTCTCATACTCCACCATACTCGCTCCGGCTTAAGGCGAAGCCCTGCGGGATCTCCCCTCTACTTCCGGTACCACGCCGTTGTGCTGCCAGAATCGCGAGGAGAGTGCTACAACCTCCGCTGCCTGCTGGAACAAGGGAGAGGAAGGTCTTCGTCGAGTACCGAACGTGTGACCGACTGCGGGAGCGCTGCCGGAACGCAGCGCCGGAAGGATCGTCTACACGATCTTGAGATTGGGAAGAGTACGACTACATCACCCACGAGAATCCGCTCTCGTTAAACACTTTGGAATCTTCGAGGGTAAGTTATTCCATGGACTCGTTGCTACAATCTAGTAGATAGATCTTGGCTTGCTTGTTTGTATGCGATAGAAAATTTTTGTTTTCCATGCTACGAAACCCAACAGATAGTGCAACCAAGGAGGAGTATTATGAATTATATCCTTATGATACCAACCAAGGTAAAACATTTGAATTCATATATAAGTCTCTAATACTTTTGATAAAGATATTGAAAGAGCATGTGGGCCCCCATGTGTGGTTTTGGTAATTAATGACAATCTTTATGGACTAATGTGTGTATTAAGTTGCACTTGTAGGATTTGTCCATTGGCATCGCTTGGAGCATGTGTTGGCTTCAAGGTCGATGATATGAAGAAGAAGATATGGTGTGCAAGCTCAAAATGCGTCATCTATAGAAGATCTCATGTTTGATGCTTGCCATCCTCGGTGATCATGGATCAATGATGAGGAATCAAGAAAGGCGTTCCATCTTAAGAAGGTCAAGTTCGTTTACATCAAGCTCAAGTGGAATGCTCAAGGCAAAGGTATAATCTTGATAGGTTTTCCCTTTTTCCGGTCTCATGTTGTGTGTGGGAGACCGGGTTTAGGATAGATAACCGTACTATCACGAGGGGTCTCGAATGAGTCACTCGATCATATCGTTCAGAGAGAGCTCAAACCTTTGCATACTTGTATCATCGTATTTGGTTGTTATTTGGTATTTTCTATGTGAGGATTTAGAGCTTGTGGTAATCTCCATAACAAGCTCTTGTTCATCAAAATTGAATCTCTCTTTTGTATCTTGTTGCGATTTTGATCTATGCGGCTTTCCGGTCTCTCACAAAGTGAGGTATCTCACATCATTATACTTGATACATTCTCACTTGGTGATAACCAATACTTGATACGTTCGGAGAGATCTCATATCGTCCTATTTGCAACGCAATTGAAATCGGGTCGATCGGAGTTACCAATCAAAAGTTATAGTCGTTTAAATAGTTGTCGTTTTTATTGGAAAAAGGAAAAAGAAAAGGCTTTTGTGGGCCATATGGTACTACCGGGCCCAGTACCGGGCATGCCAGTACCCGCATGCGCAGCTCCTGCCTGGCCCGGTGGCTATAGCCGGCACTACCAGTTCAGCCCGGTACTATCGCCCGGATGGGCCTGTAGTACCGGCCCAGATCCAACCACACTGCGCCAGCGCCAGCCCATCTCCTCGTGCAGCCGCTGATCTCGCGTGCGCTCGCGCTGCTTGCCTCGCCCCCGCTCTCTCGCATGCATTGACTAGCGCTGGCCCCACGCCCACGTGCTACTGGCCCCACCTCATGCATGTGCTGCCCCGCTTCGCTTGCTTGCTTGCGTCGACCAGATCCCCTAATGCGCGCCTCGCTAGCCCAGCTCGCCTTCGCCTGGTACTGGCAGGTGCGATAGTACCGGGGCTTTCCGGTACTACCGGACCGGACCGTTTTCTGGACCCAACAGGCAGAAAATCTCGGGCCCTTTAAATAGCTCATTTCTCTATTTTTGGTAATTTGCTTCTTCTTCCTCTATTTTGCCCAAGCTTGCCCCATTTGCTCTCACTCTAAAAGCTTGATTAATATCTTCACCTCCAATGATTCTTGTCCATATTTGAGTGGAAAAGAGAGGAGATCTAGATCCACGTTTTGACCAAACGAAAACATCTATTTGTGAGTGTATCTTTGGGATCTAGATTTTGGGGGATTTTGTGTTCCTCTTTGATTCCTCTCTTGTTCCCCCAATAGCTTTAGTAGCTTTGTTGGAACTTGAGAGTGAGGGATTGGAGCACCTTTGTGGTGTTCTTTCCATTTGCATTCGGTGCATCGGTTTTAGTTCTCCCCGGAGGATTTGGTGAGTGAAAGTTGAGAAGATTTTTACTCTTGGGTTCTTGGAACCCTAGACGGTTTGATTGTTTTGCAGGGTTGTGGATTACTTGGGGCCTCCAATTAAGTAGTGGAGCTTCCCCAAGCTTGTTTGTTGGGAGCCTCCAATTAAGTTGGGAGAAGTGCCCCAACCTTGTGAGAGGTTCCGGATTGCCACCGACAAGTTCACTGATAGTGGAAGCGTGGGCTGATCCCGTTGGGGTGAGATTCACAGGAGAAAAAGGGAGGCCTTTTGTGGCGTTGGTGGTTGGAGACCACCCCCTCTCCAAACGAGACGTACTCCATGTTGGGAGGAACTCGGTAAAATATCGTTGTCTCCGCGTGCCTCGGTTATCTCTATATCCGAGCTCTTACTTATGCACTTTACTTTGTGTTAGCCTTCGTGCTTAAAGTATATATCTTGCTATCATATAGTTGTTTGTCTTGCTTAGCATAAGTTGTTGGTGCACATAGGTGAACCCTAGTTGTTCTAGGTTTTGTGCTTAACAAAGTAAACACATGTTTAATTCCGTCTTTGTTGAGCCACTCTCAGAAAAGTTTTTAACCGCCTATTCACCCCCTCTAGACGACATCTGTATCCTTTCAGCTATCTATGGAGTCATGCTCATCATATATGCCATATCCATCATCACTTGGAAGCAACAATTTATTTATCTAACAAACTCCTATATATGCACCATAAGCGGGTGCGACTTCGACAAAACTTTTACAATAAGTACTCCAAACTTCTACGTGAGGTACGAATAAAAAATTCTCTAGTTGATATCTATTGAAATAAAAATGGATCTTCGAAACCAAGATATGTCTTTAAAGGAAGCGCTCCCCGGGAGGCAACCCATAAGTTTTTAGGTGTCTTTCTTAATTTTGTGCCTTCAGTTTAGTTGCATTCATGTTGCATTGGCACTTGTATATATTTGCATGATTCTCTATTGTTTCGGACTATTTTCAAAAGGTAGAATTATTTGTTCCTCTAATCATGTGTTGCATATCTTGGTTAATTCTTATCATAAAAAATATATGTTTGCTTTGTTTGGTTGTTGGACTAACATTTTGATAGACTTGACAACGCTCTTGAAAGGAGTTGTTTGATTGAAATGAAGTCTAGTGAGTTAATTTCATTTTCTTTCGAAGTTAACTTCCAGTCTATATCACTAATAGTGGTAATTGTGATTGCATGCCAAATCTAACCTTGTGGATCAAACTGTGATACTGTTTAAAAGATTTCTATGTTTCTCATGCACACCTCTGGATGCCAATAAATCCGCTAGCTTTTGAACGATCTATGGTATAACCCCGGATTCCAGCTATGAGTTGATTACATGGGTGGAATATGTGTCACTGTATGGGAAAAAGTATTGGTACTCTCGAAGGTTGTGCAAACCATTGTTTAAAATAATCACTCAATGATCCTTGTTGAGAAATATCCTTAAAAGAAGGAAGAAAAAAATAAGGGGAAGATAGAAAGAGAAGAGAAAAATATGAAGATCAACATAACAAGTCTTTGGCATGATCTCATTACTAATATATGAATTTTCTTGAGAAGCAATGGTTGGAATAGAATTGCTTTTGATAGTCTTGATCTACCGATGTGGGTGTGAATAAGACACTTTACTGTTATGCTATTTAGGACATGAACTCTCTTACTCAATTTTGCTATTAAAACATCCTAGTGTTCCTTGGCAAGCTGAGAGTTAACTAAAAGAATTAGATTGATTGTTACACTTCTAATTATTTATACTTATATTAAACTCTACTTTGATTGCCTTGATTTACTGATGCTTGTATAGTGTTCTTGTCATCTCTCTAACTTTTATGAGCCTTTCAAATAGATGAAGTGCTGCACGCATATGACTGTCAACCGTAAGTGAATTCATATTATTTTTGAAGCTCTTACTTTACAAAAATTAGGAAATACAAAACATAAAAGGTTCAATAGGAGGATCACAAGTTTGCTTTCAAATCTAGATTCACTTTTGACATGGAGCATTGAAGTTTTAATTGATCTTTTATGAATTGACATAACTAAACTTGTGTTGCCTTGTATGAATATGTTCTTTCTTACTTTGATATTGCAGGGAAAATAAGGATACAAGGCATTGATCTTCTACATCCAATATTATACTTTTGTTTCAATTTTTGCCTCATTTATGTTATCGACTCGTGCCTCATGAACATAATGACCTTGTCCATAAGACACCTTATTGCTCGGGGACAGGCAAGAGTCTACCTTGGGGAAGTTGATGAGTCCAAAATTGACATATATTTAAGTATATAAATTATTCAAATTATTGCTCATTACATGCTACATCTAGCTACAACTATGCATATTGTGTATGATTACAAGTTCTCTTTCATTTTCACATGGACTTTGCACAAATTATTAGTTTTATTAGGATTCTGTTACTTTTTATTGTCTTTGACTTGTGTGTACATGTTGTTTTGGATTATGGATAAAGCAAGGCAAAAGGAAACAATAAGATGCAATATGGAGGAGCTGTAGCCACTAGACTTAGCCATTTGAGAGGTGAAAAAGTGGATTTTCCCATTATCTCAAAATGAAGATCCAAGGTCATGGTGTTGTAGCCCTCGTCCATATGATTTCAACAAGCCTAAGAATACCCAAATCAGAGTTTGTATGAAAAAATAGAGGCCAAAATATGAAAGCATACCGCTCGTGTAACGACCATCGGTACGGGCGGGTACGGGCGTACCGTCTGCCCGTACCACGGGTCTAGACGCACAGAAATAGCTATTCTAGACGGGTTTCTTCACATAATTTGTCTCTTTTGGTTACTATACCTTACTAAGGTAATAAGGAATGTATTAGGGGCTATAGGGGGCACCCCCATGCCTATATAAAGAGGCAAGGAGCCAAGGGAGAGGCATCCCTCTCCACATACCTCTTCGGCGGAGCCCTGTCGCCTTGCAAACTCCATATCCGCCGCCTCCACAAGATCTCCACCATCACCATTACTCAAGAGGAGAAGGGACTTGGATCATTGGAGGATAACGCATCATACCTACATCATCAACCGCTGCATCACCATCTCTACCCCAATCTTCTATTTAGTAGATCTTATTGTAATTCCAGATTCAGTTGTGGTTTATTCATCCCATTAATTTTATCCATCCATTTGATTAAGGTGATGTTTTTAATTTCATTCATCTGTAAGTAGTTCCCTTCGTTCTTGGGAGATGGAGAAACCCTAGCATTATTATGAAAGAAAATAAAGATGATATATTACTTGTGTAGAGGATCCATTGATCTATGATGTGTGTTTGATCTCTTCCTTTAGATGGTATGTGTAACAACCACATATCATTTACCTTCGGGTCTAAAGTAAGAGGGTGAAACCCTTTGGACGTGCCACTGTGACTATAAGCACCGCTATCACCCGACATGGTCAAAGGGGACCAAAGGGAGATTCACTAAGCTAATTATGATATCCATGAGGAACCCTTAATTGTGGTGGTCTGTATGGTGATTGCTTCCAGGTATCGCAATGGTTATTTAGAGATGACCTTATTCTTGGCTCAACAAAGTGACTACCTACGAGTCTTGGTGAACATCTTATTATAAAACTCTCTCCATACATATCATGACACAAGAAATAAGTTATCCTAATTATGATTAATTACAACATGCTAGAGGTGTATTCTACATCCTCGAGAACGTCTTAGCTCTATTGAGTTCAACCATCATTCCATACACTCTTTTTACTTCCTTACTTGTTTACTTGTTTTATTTACTTCCTTGCATTTAACCAAAAACCTTTTAAGCACCCTTTTACTTAATATCAAAGGCATCTTACAAGTATCATTTGGTAGATAGTGACGAGGGACATAAAGACCCTAACCAAATAGCTCTCTATGGGTTCGATACTCTCATTTCAAAACTAGCTACAATTGATCTGTGCATTTACAGTCATCACATCGTCATGTAGGCTATGAACGACCCCATAGACACGAAACAGCGCAGCCGGCTATAGTCTATGGTGCCATGTATGCTCTCGACAGGTCTAAAGTCCGTGAGAAACCGCGGCCGGCATGGGCTTAGCGCGCCACATCGACATTGGGCAGGACCCATGTCCATGACCGCGGCCGTCATGGGCTCACGTTTCCACGCCGGCTCGGTGCGGGACCCGCCACCTGGCGGGTGCAGAGGCGTGTCGTGCCGAGAAAGTCTCTCATAGATCCCGGTCCTACTCGCGCACACTAACGTGAGCACAGGTAGCATGCGCGTCCCACCTTCTGGTGACGCAGTGTACGACGGAGAGCATGATGCACGTACGTAACAGAGAATCTTTCGCCCCTGGCTCGCAGCGGTCCTTGCCTCCAGGAAGAGCAGAGATCCATAGAGATGGCACAACATGTCCTTTCCGGCATTCATCCCACGGTCGAAAATAATCGCGATGACGTGGATAACAGTATGAGCCAAAACAATTTAGTGCTATTATTTACTCTGATAAATCCTAAGCGGAAATGCATAACACAAAAGATGAGGTTGTTCGGTGGTTAGGTGGAAACATTTCGTTGGAGTTTGTTGAAGTCACGGGTTCGATTCCCCTCCGCCTCTATTTTTCCTTGAATACAACCTATTTTACCTATTTCAAGTGTCTACTAGTGGGTCCTGCTTGTCAGTTATGTGGAGAAGCTCCCATATCAGAGTGCCACGTAGGCGATACCTAATGAGGTGGCACGTATGCAGGCTCCACTTGAGACATGTATATGACACACATACGAACACATCAGCAAGTTGACTCATGGACATGCCACATAAGAGAGTCTGATGAGGTGGCAGATCAAAGTGCCCCGATGGTTGGGTTCCGTCAAGGGTTTGATCCCCATGTTTTCCTCTTTACTCTAATTAAATCCCATGAAGGCAGGTTGTCTGGCGTGTCCACCTATCAATTTCATGTGTCTAGTAGTGGATCCTGCATGTCAGTTATGTGGAGCAGCTTCCACATCATAGTGCCACATAGGCGAACCTGCTGAGGTGGCACATATGCAGACTCCACGGAGACATGTATATGACACATATACGAACACATCAACGAAAGTTGACACATGGACATGACACATAAGCGAATATGTTGAGGTAGCAGATCAGTTTTTTTAATCATTGTGAATTTGGAGCGATGACCATTTCAATTGGTTGTGATCACCTAAATTTAAGGTCATAGACCAGTATCGTGTATGTTATGACCAATTGGTCTAAATAAGTTATGATCTTGCTGACAAAAAATGGTCATAATTTTTCAGGGTTTGGACCCTTCCAAATGCCCTACGACAATCTGATTCAAAATGGTCATAATTTTTCAGGGTTTGGACCCTTCTAAATGTCCTAGGACCATCTTGTTTGAAATGGTCATAGATTTATGACCAATTCTTTAATCACGTTGATTATGAAAATATCACAAGTTAACACATTACGAAGCAGACAAACCCTGAGAGGGTCAGAAAAACGCGAGCACCCGGAGCGAGAGAGGCCGTGGCAGAGCGTGACACGGGCCTAGTTGGCGGCCGGCAGAGCGGCGCCCCAGGAGAACTAGGAGGCGCCGCGGCGGGCGGCCGAGCCTATGTGTCGAGCTTGGGCATCGAGCCAGAACTGTCCACTGACGAACTCGACACGGGGGATGCTTCCAGTGGGCCGACGGGCAGTTTGCCGCTGTGGAGGTAGAGCAGCCCGCGCTCCTGAGCTATCGCCAGGTGTCCGCGGTATGAAGTCATGTGGGCACACGGTTAGGAAAATTCAAACCCCGTAGCAAAAAAGTATTGATCCGGCTGTATTTAGTGCGGGGAATCGGCTTGGGCCCTCAACGAGGAGAGATGCAAGTGTGGGAGCTCACAGCTCTTTTCTTGAGTTAGTCCTCACGGCCCAGTAAAGGACCATTGCTTTCTTGCGTTCTGGACGACTGGACTTAGTAGCATTTGATATTGTGGGTTGGAGGGTGCAGTGAGTTGTAAGCTAAAAGGCTGCTTAATTCTCTTTGTCGGGCCTTCCACAGCGTGTGCGTGTGCGGTGCCACATTCACGAAAAGTAATCCACGTCAGGGTTGCAAGATGAAAAGAGTTTGACACCCACCCTGCGGCGTGGTTAAATTTGCCATCGCTTCAAGCAAAGGCCACATGCTGCCATGCATGAATAAAAAGTTAACCTTATGTACACGAACAAGTACGCCACAGCCGCCGCTGCCGCCTCCTTCCCCGGCGGTGATCAACAGGTCCTCGCCTCCTCCGCTTTCGCTCATGCGGGCGGGAGGGGGTGGGGACCTAGGACCTACCCTCGGCATTCATCAAGGTCCTTAAACTTAGCATTTTTGTGGCGTCGCGGTGGCACAACTCAGATAGCGGTGAATGCGCTATAGTGAATAAAGGTACCCGGTTTCAACCCCATCTCGGCGACGTTTACGACGTCGAGCAGCCTGTGGGATATGGTCTTCGATGGGCGTGTGCTCCGGCTTTGTGTGGTATTGACCTCGTCGCCAATCTGGTCCTTGCGGCCTTGGAGTGCGGCGGTGCGAATTGCTGATGGTTTGTGGTTGATAGTGGAGGATTCAGTCGCTTGTTAGGCGGGATGGCGTTGGCCTTGGATCCGATGTTGAAGATACTTGGAGGGCTCTTTTGACCGATGTTTCTTAGCAGCAAGCTAGATCAAGTCTTACGGGGCTAGTGGTTATTGCGGCTCATTAACGCCCCATGGCTAGGGATTTCTTCAATGCCAAAATGTGGACCAGCCGCTGATGATCTTCTTCTTCTTCGCGACGACGAAGGATTTGGATTCTTAATAGTTTCGGCGAGGACAGTTTGCAGCTGTCCAACCGTTTGTTTTTTCCTTATTTTATTTTGCTTATAGGGTACCATCTTAATATTGCTATAATTATAAATACAAGTAATGTATGTTCAGACGCGTAGATCGTAAAAAAAGATATTAACCTTATATACATGCATTGGTGAGAACTACCTTAGAGTTTGGCCTCCGTGCTTCTCTCTCATGGACCATGTAATCAATATTTTTATCGCGATGCCTAGAATTGTATTTTCGGCAGCACCGGCTGGGCAGCAAAGGTTTGGATGCCAGATGCGAAAAATGAATATGACACCGACGAAAACACACGCCGTGGAAATCCTCAATATTCCACACTTGGGTCGGTGTCTGTGGTTTTTGTGGGCCAGTGTTGGCCTGTCCTGATTCTACAAAGTGCAAACACGTGCATCCTGGAGTGCAATCTTTTATAAACAACAATTATCACTTGCACTATTCAGCTAGATTAATGCTTATTTCGGTTAATTTTACTTCCGATCCCAATTCTATCATTTATTATAGAATCTTCTGATCCCAAATTTACTCGAGTAATACTAGATTGACTTGCTTGTTGGCTAAATTGCAGAAGGGAAACGAGCAAGATGTTGTCCAGCAAGGGCCTAGAAGATTAAGATAAAGGGCACCAAAGGTTTTGTGAGAAAAATCTAAACCTAACTGAAGTTTTATTATTTGACTTAATGCATGTCCAACGTGTCATCTTTTTATTATATGGAGGGAGTACTAACATCAAGCTTTTGATCCCAAATAATCAGTGAAACAATGTATCTGTTTATTTTGTATGGGCCGTGAATTATACTTCTCTCTCAACGAAGGTTATCTCTATGAAGCTGTGTTGGCACTGATCTATGTGTAATTGATAAGACCGAAGCACATTTCCGTGAAGTCGACAAACGATGCGTAGGAGAACATCAAATCTCCGATGCATGGGAAAATCAAATTTCTAGTGGGCACGATGCCAGGACATACGGGGAACCACAATTTAAATTAACAAATACATGCTTCCAATTATTTCCTTATGGATTACATATGCAAAGTAGACAAGGATGGAAGGGTATATTATTTTTGAGGAATCGACACACGAGTTGCTAGCTTGTTATATTATTAGGAGAGAAAATACATATAGTACACTTGCAAAGCAAGTGTTAGTGCAAAGAAAGACAAAAGGTGGAGCGAAGGGAGGGGTGCGCGAGGCCAGTACAAATTTCTACTCTCTCACGTTACTAACGCGGCGTGTCCATAGCTTGGTCGCAACAAAAGACTAGGACGAAGCTTCATCAGTGATGCACGCAAGAAGATCCTGCGCCAAGGAACACGAGAGTTTGAAGATGCGGTCATATTGCTCCTTCCACAACGCCCAAATAGAGAGACATCCCGTCCATGATGGCAGACATGCACATCCAGGAGCACGACGACGACACAATAGGCCAGGAGGAGGGCATCAAATTAAAGCAAGGGATACCGGCAGTGGCAGCGACACCGAAGTCAGTCGACACGAGACTCGGTCTATAGGAGTACTTTTATCACACAACCAGAAAGATTAAACATCAAACTTAAGCTAAAAATCATCATGGAAAATAATGGATCAAAACACGGAGCTTTATTAGACTATAGAAGATTTTTTTTCCAGGGAATATGAAACTTTATTAATTAAAACATTATTACACAACGTCTGCCCATGCACTTCGGGGCAACATTTGTAAAAACACTATAGAGAACACACACGATTTGACAACACACACGTGCATACACAATAATATTTCGAGGCAATATTCACTCACATACGTATAGGCTGGATGTTATTACCCAGGTATAAGTATTATTACGTAGTACTAGTCATACTACTTACTAGCATATATCGCGATCGAGTAGTAGTAATGACGATGGAGGTGTTCTTGACGTGGTTTCCTTTGTTTGACATGACCCACACGTTTGTGCTTTGACACACGTATGAGTAGTATCGGTGTAATTAGTTGTTGTTGAGAGAGGATGCGCGTGGGCAGCGCAGCACCATGGCCTCGATCGTGATTCCTGGCCCGAAGGCCAGCATCGCACCCCACTCCGGCAGCAGATTATCGCCGTCCTCCTTCCTACGCCGGCGCAGCTCATCGAGCACGAAGATGATCGTGGCGCCGCTCATGTTGCCGTACTCACGAAGCACATGCCGGCTGGCGGCCAGCTTCGCGGGCTCCAGCTTGAGCTCGGTGTCTATGTTATCCAAGATCTGACGGCCACCTGGGTGCACCGCCCAGAAGATGTCGTTCCACGAGCACGGGGCATCGTCTCCACCGAACGCGTCTACGAGACATTGCTCGACGTTCTTCCCTATCAGCATCGGCACCTGGATGCCGAGGTGGAAGTCCACGCCGCCCCCCGACACCTGCATGCCGAGCACGTGCTCGGTCCTGGGTATGGTGGTCTGCGTGGCGGAGACCATCTCGAACAGCGGGCGCTCGCCCTCAGCGAAGGGCCCGGCGCCCACGATGACGGCGCCGGCGCCGTCGCCGAACAAGGCGCTGCCGATGAGGTTGCTCCCGTCGGGGCCGCCGAAGCAGACGAGGGTTACCTCGGAGCAGGCCACGAGGACGCGCGCGCCGCGGTTGTTCTCGGCGAGCTGCTTGGCCAGGCTGAGCGCCCTGCCGCCGCCGTAGCAGCCGTGGAGGCTGAGTATGGTGCGGCTGACCGTGGGGCGGAGGCCGAGGAGCGCGGCCAGCTGGTGGTCGAAGCTCGGCGCCTGCCAGGCGGAGTAGGTGCTGAAGACGAGGTGGGTGATGTCGGTGGCCGGGCGACCCCACTCGGCGATGGCCTTGACCGCGGCGCACTGCGCGAGCTTCGGAACGGCCGTGTCGGCCATGTCGATGCGGTTGTCGAGGGATGGCAGCTCCCTGTCGAGGAACTCCGGGTGCGCAGCGAGTGTTTCCTCGGTCAGGTGGAAGTGCCGTTTGTCGATGCCTGTTTTCTGGCCTGCAAGGAAATTAAAGAAAATCCTCGTATTTTTAGTGTGTCTGCTAGAAAATCCCACTGCATGCAGGGCGACGGCTCAACGCTAGATCAGATTGTATTTTATGCAAAGGGATTAGTCAAATGATAACGTGTCAACATGAACGGAGGGAGAAAGTATGTTCATGCTTACAAATTCTCTTCATTTTTTCTTTGAGCTCAGTAAGGTGGTCGCTCTTGGTCGCGCGGAAGACGTTCTCGGCGAACTGGTCCTGGGGTATCACGACGCCGGTCGGGTTCGCCGTGCCGATGGCGAGCATGGCCGCAGGGCCTTCCGCGTGCTCCTGCATGCTCCGGTGGCCGTTATGCGCCGCACCGTTGCCGTTGGCTTTTGTCATGGCCGACGGAATTGGAGAGTAGTGTTGTGTGTATCTACGTACGTACTTGTGTTTGTGTGAGTGACTTGGATTTTTAGAAGAAGTTGCGCAGTGCGTCTAAGGGGCTCTGCTGCGCTCAGGTTTTATAGTTCCACACCTGACCAAAAAACAACGACCCATATAAAGCCTGCTGGCCAGTAATTAATATGGGCCTGCCTAGGACTCAGTCGACTAAATCTTAGTCAGCCTACTATTCGTCACACATGCACAATATTTTTTTTGAGGGTACATGCACAATTTTTAACTTGGTGCAAAAAAATAATACCTAAAAAAGATTCAGCGTGAACAAATTTTTGTGTGCTACGTGAACATGCTGTTTTTCAGTTGCAACCCATGTACAACTCTCAGATTGTACGAATCACAAGGCATATCCAACGGCGAGAGAGATGACCAAGAACGAAAACTAACAAATCCGAGTTAATATGTATATCTCTTCAAAGATTTGACGTGTGTGTGTGTGTGTGTGTGTGTGTGTGTGTGTGTGTGTGTGTGTGTGTGTGTGTGTGTGTGTGTGTGTGTGTGTGTGTGTGTGTGTGTGTGTGTGTGTGTGTGTGTGTGTGTGTGTGTGTGTGTGTGTGTGTGTGTGTGTCATAACTAACACTAGTACATATCACACCATCCCACACGAGCTGAAATGGCTTATCAGAGACGATTTACTAAACCATCTCTACTCGATGACGGGCGGGCACATCGATCATACACGATTAAAGAAACTGTCTACAAAGGGCTCAACTTTGCACACGCCTCGCAGAAGAGAACCGTGTGCGAATGGTTGGGTTTATTGTAAACAGCTTATCATTATGTATCATCTTACTAGCTCTATGGCAAAAGATTAGTTCCAACAGGGTGTCCGCTCCATGGCTAACATTTCACACAGTTTCTACTCTTTTGACTGTGTGCTATTTGTCCGGAAAACAATCTAGGGCTGCACTGTACCTACTAGTAGTATCTGTAGAACTATGCTAGCAGATGTATCCCGACATTAGAAAAACTCAATTATATTTGATTCGAGAGTCATACGCCACATATACATGCATTCCACAAGTTGTACATGGCTTAAACCTATTCCATCTCTGTCTCCTTATCTTTGAGTCGAACTGAATTATAGTTCTTACATTTCCCCCGGTCGGTAATGCGAGTAAAGCGGACAATTGCATCTGGATTTGATGCCTTGTGCTTCTGTCGTCTTTTCCGCTTCACCATCATCAACTACATCGTTGATAAATGATCGTCACCTAGAGATGTCTATCATGCTCATCTAGTGTCATCCATGTCTCTCTTTTGTTCCCTCACACGGTCACAGGAGTCTCGTGGACGCTATAGTGATGATGCAAATGATTTGACCGGAGTTGTGGCCGATGAGTAGTTGTTGCCGTATCCCTTGATGTCGATGTAGTAGTCGTCATAGTCATCCGCACATGCTTAAGACTAAGTCCCCTAATCATTTGAACTTGAATTTATGTAACTACATTTTCCATGTTGATATTCTGACATGATAATTGTTTTATGCACTTATCTAGTCTTGTGTTAAGGAAGTCGTCAACTGTGGTTGTGAGGTACCAGGGGAGAGTTTGTGCTAAAACGAGAGGGTCAAGTGTCTCTCTTTCATCGAGCATTGTCTTGAGGACTTTAATTACGCCTCTCTTCTTGATTTAGCCAACATGATCATGAGGGCTTATGCGTCTTTCTTTTATAATATTCATTCATGATGCTTTAAAGTAGTTATCTATTGTGATGAATTGTGATTGATCTATACTCTCTAATCAAATAACTGATTTATTTCTTATTTCTATGTAAACATGTGAGAAACAAGCAATCTATGTGTTACACCTCCTCCAAAATACTCTCCATTTTCGCCAACGCAAAGGTTCTTGACAAGTTTCAACAAGGGATACAAGTTTGAGCCTTGAGAAGACTGTGAGAGATCTATAGGGTGGAACCGATCATGGAGATAAATATGAAACTAAGAAAATTAAATTATCTTGTTAGTATATCTCTTTCATTTGTATATCTAGCAATTGAGTCTATACCGAAATTCATGTATAAATATGGTGTATCAAGTGTACAATCAAACATAACTAAGATTTACTACTGTATTTTAATGAACTATTGCCTGGAATTCTAGTAGAACTGGGGATGCAAATATCGAAGCGTGTGAGGGAATGGACATGTACGCACACATATTTACTAATCGTGTGGGAGTGGCACGTTGGCTCTAGGGATGACAGTGACCTACTTAATACAAAAAAAATGAATTAAGTTTTGATAGAACATCACTTTTCGAGAAAACTAGTTCATTTATTTGAACTAGGTTGAACTATGTTTCAAAGTTTCATCTCCAGTTGGCTCATCACCCATCCGTCGCGTAGTGAGGTTCAGCAAATCCTGCGGGATGACCACTTCAGCCATGGGCAATGATCCGATCTGTATTAGTGGTACTTCCTTCGACCCATATTAGTTGACTTGAATTTGTTAAAATTTAGATGAACCTATATAGTAAATAGTGTTTAGATTTATCTAAATCTAAGTCAACTATTATGAGTCGAAGGGAATAGTAATATTTTTGGATTTGGAAAACCATTCCATTGACCAAAGTACTGAGCTAATTTGCTGACCACCTGATATATACAAAATCTCAAACAGTAGGTACATACTCCTTGCTTCTCTCTAGAGCACGCTGATCTGCGACTAGACAATTATACTGACAATGATGCTATTAAGTGTGGCAGAAAACACAAAAATAACCTAAAAACATAATAAATTTAAAAAATAAAATCTAGCAAAAACTATTTTACTGAACTAACCATTTTTTCCACGCCAGTCGCTAGGGCGCTGCACTGCACTGCACTGTGTCACGCCATCGTGCATGGCGCCGCAGCGCTGGCCTCAGCTACGGAAGTGCCGCGCCATGGGGAGGGGCGCTGCATAGAGCATAGTGATCTGCTGGGCCGCGGAGCGTCGCACCGCACTTTTGAACTGATTTGGCCACGTGCGACAAAAAATAGCTAGCTAGCTGACCTGAGCTGGGTACATACGTGGGTGAAAAGATGGGTAGAAACGATCAATTCATTGGACCATGCATGCATGACCTGCAAGAAAGGAAATTAGCAACTAACTGATTCGTTGGTGCTATACTTAATTTGTCTAGTACGATGCATGCATGCAGACGGCCAACTACTAGCTCCCCACGAGTGATCTCTGGATTGCATCCGCCGATAAAGACGCGGGTTACTACAACGGCCACCTACTAGATCAAATCTGTAGCTGGGAGATCTAGGACATGGCGCTAATCACATTTTTCTTTCTATATTTGAAATAAATAATGTTTGAACTTATATGTTATATACCAAAATCAATATAAGGGGTTTTAGAAAAGACACCATGTCAGTCCATATAATCAAAATTATTTTAACAGTTAGATCTATTATTTATGGCTATGTTTTAATCAAATGCGTCACATATCCAACCATGCATGTATTGTACTACTAGACAACTGAAGAATGTATATCCCTTGTAGCAAATAGTGAATTTGAAATGTGATTATCAACATAGCTGACTAGTTGTACTAATTGAGATGATCCATTTGTAATAGTACTAGCATGGCCTTTGCATTTTCCATGCATGACCATCCCAGGCCTGAGGCCAAACGCACGCATGCAAGACTAGAACGGTCAGGGTTCATGCATGGTTTAGCCGACATCGGTACCGATTATTAGCTTGCCAAAGTAACTAAGCAAGCCACGAGGCCCAAGTTCCTTTTCTGCCGTGCGTGTCCAAGTCCAAAGTACCGCGCCTTAAGCAAACCACGACGGCCACGCTCCCTTTCCTTTCTTGCAGGTCATACACGTTTCTAGCCATCTGTTCACCCACGTACGGACCCAGCTCAGCTAGCTACTCCCTCTGAAATAGTTTTGGCCAGAGCTTATATTTTAAATTTGTTATGTTTTTGGATTTATTTTTGTGCAAATTGCCATTAAGTGCTAGGTTCCTGCTCCTTCAATTGGCGCAACACAAGCAGAAGCCTTGGCATGCAAAGCATCCTTCAGATGTGATAGACGCCCTCCACTACTCAACTTCCTGGTCATCACAGCACAGGCGACGAAGCCAAGTCCACCAGAACATATAGCGGGAAAAGGAGGTGGTTGGTTTCCTGAACACTACGATGGGTACACACCTCTATCCAAACTAAAAACAGATTGCGAAAAATCCAAACTATATATTCGTTGTGTTTATTTTTCTTTCTCTTTGGTTCCAAATAATAAAACATAACAATCTGAAATTCGGCAGATCAACAATATATTGAAACTTTGATGTTTGAATTTAAGTCCGGATTTTTTGGTGCAATATATTGTTGACCTGTAAAGTTACAGATTCGTATGTCCTGTCATTTGGGAAAAAAAAAAAGAGAAAGTCTACGGACGGATCTCAACTTAAAAATAGATGGTCTAGATAGGACTGTGTACCCACCATAGTTCCGAATCAGAAGATTCCCAAAAGAGCTGCATCGAGTTGATCTCGACGCAATTCGACCACATACTTCTTGAGGAAGTTGTATTGCGTCTATCAATCTTTCTACGTATAGAAAACAAGGCGACCAAGACCTGAGGAAAGATAAAATGGAAAATCTAATTACCATATGTATGCATATTAATATTCCCGTGTTGTTTTTTGTTTTCTCCTATAGAGAGCACATGGATGCAAAAACATGCCACCTCATGCTAGCATCTTTGCGCAGTAAATAAATTCATATACTGAAAACAAATATCTCCTAAATAGTTTATCCGATTAGGAATACATTTATACTACTGAGTTCGTCTCGAGCAGGACTTTAAAACTAGTCGACATGCTCTTATGTTTCGATGAAGTATATTTGTCTTGTTGCTGGCCAATTACACTACTTTTTGCGGGTAAAAGTAAATTCATTAATCATTAGGGATTACAAGATCTTCGGGTCCCGCCTCCTACAGTGCGAACTGAGGGGCAGCACCTAGCCAAACCATAGTTCTACGATCTGTTCTCGCAAAATTTGCGAGACTGTGGCTAACCCTAATTTGCTCTTTCACTTTTACAATTTTGCACTCAACTCTTTGACTAAGAAGCCATCTAATATCTGAAATGAGATTACTATAAGGAGACCGATCAACTGCTGACGAAGTAGCGGTCTGGACTAACCGGGCATAATCAGTTTCAATGATTATTGGAATTTGAGTTTGTGCCGGTGCCAGTTCAAGACCTTCTGTGTATGCTCAAATCTCAGCTTCCAAAGGTTCATCACAATCCAGTAAGAATTAGAAAGCCGAGAAACTGAAATGTCCTTCAGTGTTACGAAGAGCCATACCAGCACCTCCTTCCTTATTGCTAAAGGAACCATCAATCGATATTTTAGTCCATCCGGCCGGTGGTGGACACCATGGGTTAGTCGGTGGTGACAGTTTGGCATTAGACAACCTCACCGTTTGGCATTAGACAACCTCACCATCGGAGCCTGAACCATGACATATTTTCCTTTAAGAGTAGCTTCCACAGATGAGTCTTTTACATTACGTAGGAGCTTACTATAGCTGGACAAAAGTCTTTTTGAACTCTCGGTTGATGGCAATGGTTTGTCATGAACAACTACAACGAAAATACTGCATGATTACCAGCATGAGCGGAAGCAGCGCTCCTGTTGCCCGACACTTGTAATATGGCATATAATGTAACAAGTGTAAACAATCTGGCAACTACTAAAAATGTTATTAAAACATGTCAACACTATATGTAGAATTTCAGCAACCTCCGCGGATTGTCAAACGAGTTATTGGTTTAAAAGATGAAGTTTTAAAAAAATCTAAGAACAAGAGAAATCTTGCTGATGTCATACTTGCATTTTCTAGTCTCTTTATTGTTTGATCATGTGATGCCTAAACATTATCAAGGTTAACCTAGGAACATTTCAGTTGGTACAACATTTGTGAAGGAAAAGGCCACCTATAAAGCTATGATAAACTTTGGAAAAGGTCTCGAGTCTATGAAACGTGAAAAAGGCCATCCAAAGCTTATAAATGAGACATTGGCTTGTAGTGTCCAAGTGAAGAGCCCCCTGGCAGTAGTCGAGTGGGACAGTGGGTCATCCAACAATCGAGCACCCATGTGATGATGTGAAGGGAGAAGCTCGCTCGTAGCGTTTTCGTGTGAAAACCGCGAACTATTCGGATAATTATTATGCTCCGTGCATCATGTTGACAACTTGTCAGTCTGTATATTGGTCATCGTTTTCGTATGGAGCGCTGATCGGTCCTATTTCCTTCGTTTTAAAATATAAGATGTTTTAAGTTTGTGAAGAGAATGTATCTATACTTGTTTTAATATATAGGTTTATTTATATTTAGAGTGAATCTAGACACTAAAACAAGTGTAAATACATTTGTTTTATAAAGCTAAAACATCTTATATTTTAGAACGGAAGAAGTAATTAATTAGTGGATCTATATACGTATGTGCAACACATTCCACCGCTCCTCTTTGCTGTTCCTCCGGGACGTCCCTCTTCATGTCCATCAGTCTCACGGTGACAGGCCACTAAGTCAACAACTGTGCTCTCATTTGTGTGAACGAAATAATACGTGCGGGCGTTTGGAGGAAATTCACGTGTTGGTCGTTTTCCTGCTGCCTGTGTTTTCTTTTTTGCAGTTCATGTTGCTACTACTCTTAAATTTAATACTAGACAGGAAGCAGGTAACGGCCACATCAAAGCATAGTACTCCCTCCTTCACATAATATCTTGCGCACAATTTTACATGCAAATCAAATTTTGCAAATTTTGATATATATATGCATATAATATAAAAATATATTTTAAACCAATTCTTATAATATTAATTTAGCATTGTATAGGTTTATATTTATATCAAATTATTTGATAAAAAACATTATAAAGTTTATTTAGTAAAACCTTATATGCAATATAATTTCAACAAAAAAAGAGTACATAAAGTATCGCATCCAGCTACCTCCGCACAAAAAAAAAGGCATCCAGCTACCTCCGCATACACTCATAGCAGCATTTATGGTCTCTTAGCAGCCGCGCTCATACTTCACGACATCTCCCATCGTACACTCCTACCTTCCCAAAATAGTACAGTATACATATAGTTTTGGGTCAAAGGCAATTTTTTTTTAATTTTTTTTTGACCAATTATAGTGAAAAGAATATGAATATATAAATAAAAATATATTTCATAATGATCCTAACAATACTAATTTAAAATAGTCACAATTTTTTCTACTCCCTTCGATCCATATTACTTCTGGTTGAAATGAATATATCTATCACTAAAACATGTCTAGATATATCCATTTTAATGACAAGTAATATGAATCAGAGTGGGTATATAGTTGACCAAATTTTAAAAATTTCAACTTTAGCCAAAAACTATATGTATCCTATTTTGAAAAAGAGGGAACACTTCTTTTCCGCTTCCTATGTACTCGATCGCACCAGTGTGAAGATGATAAGATCTGCAAACGGTATGAACTTCATTTGGCCAATTCGATTACGAAACAGTCCATGCAAATCTAAACTGTAGTGCTTGAGGGTGGGCCTAATTAACCACGTTTGCTTGCCTCCCCTAATTAATAGCCTCAACTAAGGATGGATAATTAGGCACTGGCTTGCGTTTTCTCTCCTAATCAATGGGTGTGTAGGTCCCAGCAATTTTCCATGCGCGCCTGCTAATTCGATCTGGAGGGAGTACTAATCATAGGAGAGTAGCAGCAATAATCTACACGGCTATTCTGCTCTCGGTGCATATGCTCTCTTTATACGAATTTGACTTTCAATAACTTTTAAAATCTCAAATATTTCAAAACAAATACATGCGTATACATCTTCACATGTTAGGTGTGTATAAAGTCCTTTTCTTGAAAAATGAATATTTTGTGTGTCTTGTATAAAAAACATGTTTTTATCTTTTTACATAGTTCATAAAACATATCGGTTTTTCGTGAAACCACACGTGAGCATAGAGAATGTGCAGATACACACGAAAATATCTTTTTGAATTTTTTTAAAAATTTAAAATATGTGTTTTTAATAAAGGGAGCATAAGCACATGGGATCAACTGCGCATTTCCGGCAAACTATTATTTTTATAATGCATAGTATCATCAAATAATATTATAGTTATTTATTTACTTATATAATTCTAGTGTAAATTTGTGTTCATGATGTATTTTCCATAAAACATTTTTTTGGATTATTAGGCATAATTTTCAAAATTAATTTCTGAATATAAATTATGACTACAACAACTATAATCATACGAAACTCTAACATACTAGATATAATAATCAACATGAATAGTAGCACTGCATACGCAAGAACAACCATAGTATTGTACCAGATCGAATGCCGATATATGTATTGATCGGTTGCCAATGAAGTCGCCGTTGCTGCAGAGGTTATTGAGACTTGCCGAAAAAGATGGCGTTAAAGACGACGTGCACGAGGTACAACTTGATGGCCTGTAAGACACGCCGCGATGACGAACTTGAGCAGTCATGCGGATCGCTTATAAAAAACCTTATTCGCCCTCTTCCGTACAGGATGGCAAAGATGGGTGGTTCTGGAGACTTGCTATTCCATTCGCCGGTGCACGCCGGCGCTCAGGATGGAGTAGACTATGATGACGATGCAAATAGAGAGGTTAGCAAAACCGTAGATTGGTTTCGGTGTGGTGTGTTGTGCAAGACGCATAGGCTTATATAGAGAAGCTTGGAAAATCTCATACAGGACACAATGTAGGCCGAGGCCACGTAGCGCACGAGTTCGGGTTGGTTACACTAGCCCATGATCCGGAAGTGACCTAAACTGACTAATTATTGACACGTTTTTCAAAACCACAGTAGTTTTCTGGAGCAGCAAAAAGAAAAGCTCGGCTCGAGGCTCGAAACAAGACGAGCGGGTGGGCAAGTGAGCGTGTAGCACTTTTCTTCTCACTCACTTACAAAATGGTAAGACACTCCACCTTATAAGGTGGTGCAACTCTCCTCTAACTTTTCATGTGGAACTAAATTTTATCTCCCACTCCTCTTGCCACACAAATGTGAGTTGCCACCATCTTGGGCTGCTTCACATAAGCTTTGAGATTTAGGGAAAACCTAAAATATCACATGGGAGAAATGATTTAGCCCATATTTCTAACAATCCCCACCGGATCTCAAATGCTTATTTGAATATTTGCCAATCCTCGCCACTTGTTTATATACCTATGTTTCTACGGTGAACTAGCGTTCCACTGCATGTTGTAGAGAGCGTGTCGTTGGTATAACACTTACGAAAGTTCTATTCTATAAATATTACACCACTCAGAGTGGTACAACAGAACCGTTGCGGGTCCAATAAATTCTTTATTCCATATTCACAACAAGAGAACAATACAGGCTTCGAGATCCTCCTCAGTGCAGTGAGGATCCACTTCTACTATAGAAACACTAGCTTGAGATACAATGGCACTTCTAAGCTAAGCACCATCAGAGCGTTACAACTTTATTGGGTATGGTCTAGGTTGGTCAGCCCGACTATCCTACGCGTGTGAAACTATTCTTCTAATTCTACGGTTTCTTTCTCTGTTTCAAGTTCTATTCCATAATCTGCGTCTTCAATTCCTCCTAAGATGTTTTCTGCAGTAGTTGTGTCTTCTGTCTTTGTGGTACCTAATAAGGGTTAAGAAGTATAGATATGAGTATGACCGTACACAACAAGTTTTATGGTGGTTATGCTCACTCTAAAGTCATGGATAAGAATACTGGACTTATTCTTAGTTTTCAAAATTAGGCTTTTATAAAAGCTAAGTTTTATTCTTTCAAAAACTACGTATGTTAGCCTTCACAGGTTGTACATGATTTAGAAATCCCTTTCCCTCTGCGTTCTCAATCCTTTCCCAAGATAGGGAGTAACATGCCACGTTTTATACACTCTCGAGAGAGGCACTACTTTTCTCACAAATGACCTTAACCTGAGTGCATAATAGGGTATGCCTTCTCATTCAAACTTCCTTGGTTCGAGGCTCAGTCAAGATCCAAGCCAATCACTGTCCTTCGCCAAGACCTTGATGTGCACCCATTGTAACGAGTTTTAGTCATAATATCTATGCTCCATTACCATCCCTTCTAATATGCTAAGTCGTTACCTGGAACACAGGATAGGGGCGTCAGGGGCTCCCACTCGCTGATCTCCCCTTTAGATCTTATCCCGACTTAGAATATGAGGACATATGAAAGAAAAATGGTACAACTAACTTCTCTGTTCCATTTTAGAACTTGTGGCTAGCGTGTTCAGTATGGCGCAAGAATCACTAACTATATTGGTTGTTAATCCTAAGTGAATACCCGGTACAATGGAATCTCCACCATAGGGATTTTCAACCATATTTCTAACTATGATTCCATCGCCCACCATTTAATATTATCCGACTATCCCGAGCCGATAATCCATATATCATATTCATTATGGAAATAATATTTTGTGCTTTTAAATAAAGGTGATAAGGTTTTGAAAACACTTTATAAAATATGCAAAAGGACATGTAAGAATTCCCTTGCAATTTTATATTGCAAGTTTTGTCTCACAAAGTAATGCAAGAGTGGCCTTGCCTGTTGTTATCGAATTAGGCCAATTTGGGGTTTCTATAATAGTCTAGACCTTTGTTTCTAAAAAGAAGCATCATTGTCCTTACTGGATAATGTATAAAATCAGAATGCATGCTTATGATCCTAAATTATTCTATTTTAGTTGGTCACCCTTTCCCCTAATTTAGGTGTTTAAGGTTTATTTAAAGTATTTTCTAACTTATTTTTAGTTTCTCTTTAGAATTTCATAAATCCTTTAGAGTTTTCAATTATTAATGGATTTATATAGCACTTTTATTAGGAAATTCATTTCTCAATAAACATGAATAATCCAAGGTTCATTTTTAATGGATTTTTCATTTTTGGAGTGTTTTCTCCCCTTTTTGGTTATTAATATTTATTGTAGAATTTTATTAGAGACTTTTTAATTATACTGTTTAATAATTCCAAAAAATAGGAATTTCTCATTCCATACATTTTTCCTATTTTGAACTATTTTAGTTTATTTTATGGAATTTGAAATTTCATTTATGGATTTAATCCTTTATTAAGTGGTTTGTATTTTTATAACTTTATAACTATTTTTAAAATCCTCAAATATTACCTTTTGGATTCTAGTCATTTTTATCTTTCTATGGTATTTTTCTTTTATTTTTCTAAAATGTCTAGGGTTGTTTTTTTATTAAATGGGTATTTCTAGAAATGTGAAAAAACAGAAATGCCCCTAGGCCCACCAGTCAATCCAGTCACTTAAGTAACTGGACCCTCTGGGTCCACATGCTAGGACCACCCTCTCTATCTCTCTCACACACACACACACACACACACACACACACACACACACACACACATACACACACACTCACGCGCGCGGGCGACTGGCATCGCCGTCGCTCCACCCGACTGCTCTGGCCGCTTCGGGCCTTCATCGGCTCCGCTAAAACTAATACCCCTCCTCCTGATCTACCATCTGAATGAGTAGATTCATCTCTCTCACCCCCTACTTCTCGCTCGGAACCCTAACCTAATCTAGGGTTTCGACAATGGCAATGCAGTTGCACTCTAACGCAACTCCGGTGTACTCTCTGCCATCGAGATGGCCTCTAGCGGTGGCCACGCTGCCTTCCTGGCTTCTATGGAAGGCACATGTCGAGATGCCCCCTTTAGGGCACTCCCCATGATTCTAGTCGCTGCCATGCTATTGTTCTTCTTCCTCTTCTCAACTAGTAGTGAGATGGGTTCCCACTTTTTGAAGTTAATCTGCTCCCTCTATATATTTTTCTATAACAATTTCTCCTGCTAGTTCACTTGGGGAATTTTCCCCAAATTCTAGGGGTTTCTTCTCTATTCTTCCTACTAATTTCGATTTTAGGGTTCCTGGTAGGTTCTAGATAGTTCTGGGTTGTTCTAGTGTATTCTAAGGTATTCTAGTATGTTTGTTGTTGCTCTGATGCTTGACATGATCTAGGTTAGGTTCTGTTAATGTTGTTTGGTCTATGTTTTATGGTTCTTAGGGTTCCGTATTAAGCATGTGCTTATGTCAAGTGTTGGATTAGTGTGTGGTTGCATTTCTAGTTAGTTTTAGGTTGCTGGTACTGATCCATTTACTTGTATGATTAATACAATTATGATCCTGCTTAGGGTTTGTTTTTGGTTCTATTAAGTGATGTTTTTCTATCTAGTTATTTATCTATTTACAGTTAAAATCCATAACTCAATTGAATTAATGTTTTTGTAGTTTCTTCTTGTTAGTCTTTGTTTCTTAATGTAGATGTATGCATGATCTTATTTACTTAATAGTTCATTCTTCTCTCTAGCTGCAATCTCAATCAATGGGATCTCAACAGAGTCTCACTTGGTGGAGATTGTAGTTAGATATGAGGTTTACTATTAATATGGAGTGTTTCTCAATTCCCTAGTTAATATATACTTCTTTTCTTAATTAAATTTTATAGAATTTCTTAGTATGGATCTTAGGAATACAATCTGCTTAGTCTTATCTTCATCAATCAATAAAGGTTTTATAGGTTGTGCGTAGGGTGTGGTTACGTGTTTATTGTTTGTGATGCCTCTTTATTGAGTGTACATAGATGATAATCATGCTTCTATGGTTGTGATTGCTTCCTAGCAACGATATTGTCATTACATATGATCTATTAGTCCAAATGATCCCTATAGCTACTATTTTAGCTATTCTTCTACCCATCCTTAGAGTTCTAAGCTAAACCTTTGTAGATTCTCAAGTTTGCTTGATGGAGACCTATAGCAGCTTCCTTCTTCTTCCTCATCTCATTCTTGAAGTGTTCCTCAAGTTCCTCTCCTCCTTTCTTGCTTCTTCTCTCTTAGATCTCTATCTATCTAGTGTGTGAGTGTTTTTGGTCTGAGCTCGACCAATGAATTGTGAGCTCTGGGGTCTTAGGTGGCCAGCTATTTATAATGTTCTTAAATGGCTGTGGTGATGACACACATGCCATGCATTTAGGTGAGTCAACTTCTTGGGAAAGTGTGTAACCTCCTCTATGGTCTAACTTATTCATAGGTGGCAAGTTACTTTCGGTGGTTAAGCCCATGTTGGGTTTAACTTATGTCAATATGTCAAATTTTGAATAATATTTTTTTGTTGTATATGCAGGGGGTTAGTATCTTCATATTCCTAAATAGGCATGTCGGTTTGCTTAAGGTTTATATGAAGTATATATCCTAACTCATGTTATGTTTTTGGATCTGGACAAGTGTATTTCATTATTAATATTAGTGGTTTTCATTTGGACCTCATCCATGAGTCCTTGCAATTCCATTTAGATGATTGTTCTTAGTTAGGGTTACTATGAAGTTTGATTGGTTTATTATTCTCAAGTATCATGTTTTAAATTCATATTGTTCACGGTTTATAGGAAAATTCTAAAGCCTAGGTATATCCTTTGGTTAATGATCATGTACTGTGATCACTATCACTTCTATTGGTTTACATGTTTCATTTATCATGATCGGAATTCTTGAGATATACATGTTCTTGGTAGCTCTGTAGGTATGGGATTTCCTTTGGTTAGTAGTCTTGTATTATGCATGGTTGCTGGGATTTCTATAGGTTTAGAATTTCCACTTGTGGCGATGAGAAATTCTAGGATGGTTGCTAGTTCTAGGGTTTTGACCTACTTCGGAATTCTGCTGGTTTACTCGGATGTAAGTATCTTCTATGATCCTATTGGCTAGTGATGTAGTTGGGTTTTGAGTAACTCTGGGATTTACATCGTGAAATTCAAGATGGTATGAAGAGTAGAATATGGATCAGAAGATAGATAGGTTTTAGTCTTTAGGGGTTTTCCTTTTTTCTTTGTAATTTTTTTGTATCAAATGTTGTAAATCTCAAACTTGTACGCATTTGATTTATGAATAAAGTTCAGATTACTTAAGGTTGATGAAATTCCTATTGTCTTCATTATGTTTCTTTATTGTTGTACCTTTAACTTGAGAACTCAAGTTTTAATTACTCAAACCTCAATTTTGAATTCCAAGAGTATGTGTGTTTTATTTCATTTACTTTCTTGCTCATAAGTGTGTGTGGGCCTATGAAATTTTCAAGAAAGTATTCACTCAAATGACTCTCAAACCATTCACATTCAAATTTGAATTCAAATCCTAGAGTTGACTAGGGTCGAACTCAACTCTAGCTCAAATTCTCAACTATTAACACTCAAATCACATTTTTTAAATCCCCCTCAATTTCATGTCTTAAAATGAAATGCACAATTTCAATATCAGCCCTTAACCCTTTCCTATTTCTTTGGGTCATTACAGTTTCAGCAGAGACTGTTAAGTTAAACTTCCACCTAGAGTCTTGAGCTACATCTATAAGAAACTTGAACAATGGACGAAACTTGAATTACAAGTTTGGTGCCAATAGATTTCACTCAAAATCATAACCAAAGTACCTAGTTACCAGTAGCCTCCCAAGTGGGTTGGTGCATATGCGTTATATTCTCTAGTCTCTTCATGAGTTTACTAGATATTACCAAAGTCTCATAACTGCGACGTTTACAGTCAAGCTCATATAAGCGTGTTCTTTCAAGAATGCCCTTTAGGACGACATCTTTCTGGTTAAAGCCAACAAAAACACATTAACTCATGTTGCTAGTATACCTTACAAATTTTGAGAGTTATGCATCTTCACATAGAGAAGGTTCAAAAAAATACTCTTCTCAGTCAAACCACCAGCTTCTTCTTCCTAGGACCTAATTCACGGTATCCTTGATCATGTAGGTTGGGTTACCACTATGCTATGACATCCATGGGTACCAACCATGTGAGATCTAGGAACATGGATTAATAGGATTGATAGTATATCCATATCAACAAGTTGCAACTTCTTTTCCAGAAGCTCATCTAAAAAAAACTCTGAGGTTAAGCGTGCTTGGCCTAGAAAATTTAAGGATGGGTGACCGACCGTGAAGTGGGTATCGGGTGCGCACGAGTGAGGACAAAATGCGCAGAAAAGACTAGTGTTGGTATGTCGGGTTAGTCTAGGCATCCCATTGAGCTATCAGGAGTGACAGCCGTTGGTCCTGAGAGGCCAGGGTGTTACAAACCACATATTCCTCGATGCATTTTCTGTCACATTTTCATGATAGTCCCTTTGTAAAGGGATCTGCCATGTTTTTATCTGTTTGAATATACATAACAGTTATTAATCTAGAGTTTCTTAATTTCCTGACATATTTCAAACGTCTCTTTACGTGTCTTGATGACTTCATGTTATCTTTAGATTGTTCACTTTGATAATAATAGTTTGGTTGTCACAATTCAAAAGGATTGCCGACAGGTTTTTCAACCACATGCAAGTCCATCAAGAGTTCAGACAACCATTGAGACTCAATAGTGACTATGTCTAAAGCACTAAGTTATGCTTTTATGGTTGACCTCATCAATATGGTTTGTCTACGAGACCTCCATGACACCGCGCCACCTCCAAGGGTAAACACATACCCCTTGTAGCGTAAAGTTCATCAACATCAGATATCCAGTTCGTATCACTATATCCTTCAAGCACAATAGAGTGTCCTAAATAGTGAATCACATAGCTTATTGTATCATATAGATAGCGAATGACCCTTTCAAGTGCATGCTAATGATTAATATCTGGATTAGGCATGAACCTACTCAACTTGCTCACGGCAAAAAAGATATCGGGTCTGATAGCGCAAACATATACACATATACTTAACACATATGATACTACTTTACGTTATTATCTACATAATGTATAGTATCATAGTGGTAGTAACTTAGACTGCCTTATTTATTAATTTGTATACTCGTCTGTTTTTAGGATGTGTGATGTAACGATAATATAGCTAGTTATAGTATACTCCACTGTCTTCTCATTTGGACACGTTCTGTCACCAAAACGTATAGTTGGCATTGCCTCTTTTATTCACACTATACGAGTCGAGTAGTCATAGGAGGTTTTGGTGCTTATTTCTTTTCGGGACGAACCGAATGAGCATTTAGTTTGACAGGCTTGACCGCTTGACGTTGTGTTCAACATGAGAATGTTAGACTTCTCCTCCTCCTGTTTAATTTCTAGGTGAGCGTTGGGAGCAGCCTCATCAAATAGCTGACTCTCCAATAAAAAGTGAGTGAATTTAGGTGTACATATCATTACTACTCAAATCTGATTTGAAGGACACTTATCGTTACCTGGATGTCACACTCCTCAAATCAGAATTGATTATTTTCACTTATCTAGGTATACGGCTCATGCAAAAGGGAATATCTCTTGATTGACATCGAGCACCATACCCTTAGCCTTTCTCACATATATATCATGATTAAAATTTAATTTATGTACTTGTTTACGGAACTTTTAAATTAATTGTATTTCAATTTTTGAGAAAGACTAACCCACTAGGTCTCGAGTTTACAAAAATATATTCTCTTGTTTAAAATGTCTGACTATGCGGGTAATTTTCAGTAAAAACTCCTAGAGAAAAAATTGAAACTTTGCTGCCTGTATAAATAAGACGAATGGGATGTCAAAAGTGAACAAATTATACTTATTTGAGGACTATAAATTTCTTATATTTCTATTTGTAAATTTTATTATTTGTAGGAATCTCTATATTGTTGTTGATGATTATTAGTAGATCGGTAAAATTTAGGCAAAAAGAACAAAGTTTGTAGATCACAAATTCATGAGAGCTCGATGACCAGGTGAGTTTACTTAGAGCAACTCTAGCATATCCCCTAAAACAAACAAAATTGTAAAATAACAGCTATTTTACGGTTTTGCACGAAAGAAGCGTCTAATTTAGATCCCATAAAAAGGGTTGGCCCTTAATTTTCTTGAAGGTGCATCGTAAAAACACCTCATATCCCATATATCAAATGCTTTTGGAGCGAGCTTCCTAGGTCCATCTAAACAACCGAGGAGTTGGCGGGAGGGAAGTTTCAGCTCGAAACAAACTGCCCTTTGGCTATCGGTGCTCCCCCAAATCCACCCAAAATCAGGCACATGCATGAGCGACGCGGCTGATGGAAATATGCCCTAGAGGCAATAATAAGTTTTATTATTCTATATTTCCTGTTTTATAATTGAGTTTATTGTTCTGTTCTATAATTGTATTGGTTCTAAATAATAAGTATTTGAAGGAAAACTCTAATACATATGTGGAATTATAAACTCCATTTCGATATCCCTAGTCTCGCCTTTAAGACTAGTTTGTGTATCATTGATAGTCCCGGTTTCCTGACTATGGGAAATACAAAGTGTTGTAGAGTTGCTGATGATATATGAGATCAGAGTTGTGGAGAGAACAATGATGATGGATAGTCCCAATTTGTTATACCATGAAACACATCGGTAATATTATTATTATCATTAGTTTCTTGTGACAAGTATTACCGTTACTAAAAGATTGTTATATCATAAGACACAAATTAAGTTGGATACAACAAGGAAGTGATGAGTCCTTCAAACGTTACTTCGTGAAAGGGTAAACAAAACGCCTGTCTTAGTTCTTACTGGATGGCATGCCAATATTATACATGGTGTGGTTATGGAAATTGCTATTCCTGACCATGGAGAGATACAATCTGGACCCACTAATGTATTGAGGTGTTCGTCATCGTATGATCGGACAAGTGATCAAAGTGTTGATCACAAGAACATCGATAATACAATATGAGTAAACTATACATGCCTGGTAACAAGGATAACCTACCATTTCACCTCGAGAATTGTAAATTATCAAGAAGCAAATCGATGTGTATCTATAAGTAATACTAAAGGTTCATGCGGAAAGTGTCCCGGACACGTCCACACATATCCGAACATATAGGTTCATACACTTAAAGGGTAGCGACATTTAGGAAATTTCTATATGAAGATAGTAGAGAAGTAATTATGAAAGTGTCCGGAAGGTCTCAGAATATACCGGAGTTGTCCATAATATGACCGATAGTGTACGGAATAAGTTTAGAGCATTTATGTAAATAGAGAAGGATTACAAGAGTGTATCAAATGATCTTGGAATGATTTCGAGAGGTCTCGGATGATCCCGGAAGTGTCCAGAATGGTCTTGGGAGTGTTTGAAATGGTACCAGATATATATAAAAGATTTTGGAAGGACCAAAAGGGTTCAGAAGGTTATGAAATGTTTCAGAAGGTGTGATCCATGCCATCTTAGTATGTCCTGAAGGTTCCATAATAGTTGTAGCCACATTGCCCCGAGAGGCAACGAAAGCATCCCTACCCCAATTCATATTGGACAAAATAGGTTGTTTCTAGTAGGTTTCGGTTGACCTAAACTTACCAAAACTCGTCCAAACTTGGGGGCAGGTTCATGAACGATCCAAAGGTATTTGTGATCCATTTAAAGGGACCAAAGGGCATCCCAAATGCAGTATAAGTCATGTCCATAGCCCCTCCCAAGCCGCTGCACCCGCCGTGCCCAAAACCCTACCTACCGCCCGAGCGTCGCCGCCTTGTGCCACGCCGCTATCCCGTGCACCGACGTTGACTCCTTATTCTCTCCACCTCCTCCATGATGGTGGATCTAAACCGTAGGGGGCATTGATAACCCCAAAGTGCAGGGGATCACTGAAGTATAATTCGATAAGTATTTGAGTGTAGAACCCATGAGGAGCTGAAGGTAAACTATCTATTCTCTAAAGCCCTATAACCCACTTATATGGCCTTCTATGCAAATCTATGATCTAGAGTTTGTGTGTGTGATTGTTTTTATTATTAACTATAGAATGGTAAAGTGCTCAAAGTAAATATTGCAAGTGAACTAATACAAGTAAAGTAGGAGCTTGTGAAGTTGTGGCAAGTTTCTCAAGGGAGTAAATGTTTAGGAGAATTGTTGTTTCATTTATTTGGTTGTCATAATTAGTTAAGCACATAGATAGTATTTTTATTGTTTCTTCTAGGGAAGATCCATAACTAGGTGTAGCCATAGATGTGAGAAAATACACCCCTAGTGATTGATCCCAAGGCTAATTCAGTACAAACAAGGAAATTGTTAAGACAAGTCCAACCACTTCATTTAGATCTAAGGTCCCCATGACAAACCCCCGTTGATTAACTATGAATTAATATAACATGAATATCTAAGAACCGGGACTCGGTTTTTGTCAATTCCAACTCCCTCCTCCTATCATCATGCAACGATGACAACCTTGTGCATCCCCCAACATATATGTGCAATCATATGCTAGTACATCAAGATCATCATAGAAGATAACATAAACTTGTATGCAACCAACAACAAATTATATCACAATTCACTATTCAAACAACGACATGGAGACATAATAGATCATGGGAAAAATAATGCATTGTATCATACATCATGTTTGCCAAGAGATTACAGTAGGTATATGGAGGGGATCTCACTGTAGATGGTGATGGAGATGTGCCTCCCAAAGGGGAAGAGGCGGTGCCGGCGGTAGCGCCCCGACGACCTTCTAGGGGCGGAGGATGCCCTTGAGGGTGATGAGTGCATATTTGCATCATGTTTTATATTATTCTTTTTCATTGTAGTGGTAGGATCTTGGTATTTTACAGCGTTCACGCGCACCTTTTATGTTTATTTACACCAGGATCAGATCATATGATGGATACGACGGACACAATTCTTGGACCAGTTATATTGAAGTGAAAAGGAGCAAAAAGCAACGTAAATTGCTTATTTGGGAAATATTAATAACACCAGAAGAAAACCCGAAGCAATTGGAGGATACCGTAGGTTTAATGACCAACTATACGACAGAAATAAATATTCCGGCCGTATAGTTGGCGCTGACACCGCCTCCTCAAATAGTTTCACCCCGTGCAACTGGATCAGAGAGATGACATATAGAAACCTAGAAATTGCCGAAACCTCACCTCCGGGAGACATCTGGAAATCATCCACCGGGAATCCATCTTCAACCTACGCAGATCCAGGAGGCTAAGGCATCGATCTTCATCATCAACCACTGCATCACCACCATCTCCATTCATACCATCTACATCTTGTCTAGATCTTGTTGTAATTTTCGTACTCGTTGTGTATTTATACAAGTAATATTCATCTATGATAGATTCCATTACTTTTTCCATGATGTTGATTGCCTCCATGTCCGAGTAGATCATTAGTTCTTGGGGAGATGGAGAAACCCTAGCATAAAGATTGAAATAAGATAAAGTTTATTATGATATTTATTGTTGTGACCATGTGTTAGATTGTCTTCATCTTGATGTTGGGAGAAGTCAACCTCTCAATATTTTACCTCTGGTGGGGACTTGATGGAGGTAACTACTTGTTGGTAGAAGGAGGTGTGTTAGAACTTACAGTGACTATAAATCTGTTGGCACTCTTCGTATCAATATGGGAATCGAGGAAACTCACAAAACACTATCCATACCATGAGATACGTCATGCGGGATTAAGTTCCTTAATAGCGTAGTAATTCAATTGATATTGATTGCTGTCTGTTGTGGTTATGAGGATGATGTGAGCAGTGGTTGCTGCCTATTTGTCCAAATACGGAGTTCCTCCCACACATACATAGTTGAGAATATTCATGATAATAATCTTTACCTTAGCCATTTATAATGCTAGTGGTGTATCCGCTAATCCCTGAGAACGCTTTCCCCCACTGAAGTTTTAAATCTCTTTCACATACGCGATACTTACTTTCCGTATTCATTCTTGTTTACTTTACTCATTGTTATCTTATACCAAAAACCCAAAAACACCTTTTTACACAATACCCGCATTTTATATTATTACTTAGAACTTTATTTAGTATTTCTATTTTTAGTATTTATTTCAAGAGTTATTAGACTTTAGACTCTTGCTCCCTATGGGATCGATATCTTTATTTCGAAACTAGCTACAAACGATCTGTGCACTTGCAGTCATCAAGCTATTTTCTGGGACCGTTGCTAGGGAGCTAAGCACTGTAGGTCTTTTAGTTTTTTCTTATTTATTTTAGTCCTGCTAAGTTTTGTTTTGAGTTACAGGTTTTCACCAACATGATGGAGTTTGAGAATTTGACTAGTGCTAACCCACTTAGCCACTTTTGGAAGCCCTATGATATTTATAAAAGAGACAACTCCAGCAAAAAGACAACGGGGTTTGAAATAAATCCTCTACTACTTGGTATCCTACACAAGAAGCAATTTACAGGAGATGAAGAAGATCCTGGTCCATATGGGCATATTTCATGATTCAAAGATATATGTGGCAATTTCCAATTACCAGGGTATACTGCTAATGAGGTAAGGCTGGAACTCTTTAGTCAAACTTTGACAAGTACAACTCTCTCATGGTATAGATCTTTAACCTCAGAAGCCACTACTACCTGGGATAATTTAGCTTGTGAATTTCTATCAAAATATTACCTATTATCAAAATCTTTTGGAATCAGGCGTCTTATAATGACTTGGAGGAACCGTCCTAATGAAGGGCTTGTAAGAGCTTATATAAGATTTAAAGATTTACTTAATCAATGTCCTCATCATGATTTGCCTGAATGGTATTTATTGCATATCTTTTATGGTGGCTTAGTTGAGCCTAATAAAATTCAACTAGACTCTTGTGCGAGAGGATCTTTTATGGATTTACCCATAACTAAATCTTGGGCTTTACTTAATAGAATTCGCGATCATAGAGTTTCATGGAATTTTGGTCTAGGAAGTGAAGGAGGCACAAAAATAGATTAGATTGTATTCATGACTATAATAAGAAGGGCCATGTTAATGAATTATCTAAAGAGCTTTATTTAGATTTAGATCGTGTGTTGTAAGTTGTTAAAGATTGTACAGAACACATCAAAGCTCCAAAATAGGGTTCGACCAAGTATGATCCATGTAGCACCCCAGGTAAAGTCCACTACTAGAAAATTGTGTGTTAAATAATACGTGTGCATCATCATGACATCAACATGCATCTAATTGACTAAAACTATTTTGTTAAAAGACCTACTTTGTTTTCTATATTAATATCCACCCCTCTTTGTTCAAACCAAAACCGTCGGTCCAGCCGGATCTTTTATTTATCTAAAACTATTTACAAAAATTTATTTTAAAATAAAAGAAATAAAAAATCTATTTTTTTAAGGAGGCAGTCCAGCCGGCCGGCCCAAAAGCCCAAC
The DNA here is from genome assembly GCA_910589765.1 of Avena atlantica. Taxonomy (NCBI): domain Eukaryota; kingdom Viridiplantae; phylum Streptophyta; class Magnoliopsida; order Poales; family Poaceae; genus Avena; species Avena atlantica. The sequence goes on along the minus strand of OU342738.1, from coordinate 348,185,249 downwards.
CGACCAGACTACCTACTACCCAAAATAAACCCTAGACTCTTTCAAACCCTAACCCTAATCCTCCCTATCTCACCCCACCCGGCCGCCACCACCTACTGCTACCCACCCTGGAGCCAAACCCGCACACACCCTCTACTCCCCACCCTGCCGCGCCGCAACACACCTAGCAAGCTCTCACACGCACTCTAGCACGCAAACGACCCCGCTCCCCTGGTCCTACTCCTACCGCGCGACATCACCCGCCCGTGACCGCCTTCCTCTCGCTCCCGACCCCATCGCAACCCCCCTCTCTCTACTCGGTTCCCCACCCCTCCCTGGCTCGCGTATGGTGCCGCCGCCAGCTAGCATCCAACCCAGCCCGGCTCTGCCGCGAGCCCCTCACCCTCCTCTTCCTCGCGGCCAGTGACCCCTGCCGCCGAAGCTCCACCTCGGCTGCCTCTCTTGCCTCCGCCCTATGTGGATTCGCCCAGGACACCATGCATCCGCCCGTCAACCCCGCGCCCTCTGCCCCGCTGCAGCCCGGCCTGCGTCGGCCTCGTCTGCTTCCGGGTGCCGCGCCTCCCGCCTCTCCCTACCTCTCTGCCTCCTCTTCGGTCGGCCATGGCTCGGCCACGACCTCGCCGTGCGCCGCCTCGCTCGACTCGTCCTCAGCCCGCGCCGGCCGCGGCCTCTCGCCTCGTCCCCGTGAAGCCGCTCGGTGTTGTCCCTCTGGCCTCCACGCCTTCTGTCCCGAGAATCGCCGCCCCTGTGGTCTTGTGCTTCGGTCGTTCCGCCTCAACGCCGCGCTCGTCTGCGCGTCCCCAACCTGGAGCTTTCCCTTGACACCTTCTCCAACATCTGAGACGATCACATCTGCAGCAGTTTGTCCGCGATGGCTCTAGCCGGTCCTCTGTCTCCTTGACCCGACATCGCCTCATGATGTCCCTGTGTGTGTGGCTATAATTTAGGGATGTTGGATTGCTTGTTTGAGCCCTCTAGATGGACCAGAGGGATAAGATGAAGCCGTGGCTCGACTACCCCGACTATGTTCGAGTGGTCGTCAGAGTCTAAAGCCGAAGAACCAAGAGAGGTCGACGACATGGAACCGAAGGCAATGACGCTGGATCCTCAAGTTCTCCTTCACGGATAGCAAGTTCACCGGCAAGAACCCGAAGACCGATCCAGAATGACTAGGCCTTCTACCTGGACGCCAAGATCGCCGATATCCCAATGTGTGACCTTTCTCCGAGCCCCTATTTTATAAATGATACATATTTGTTGCATATGAATTGAGCATACTCGCATACATCTCATGTGGCTTGGGGGATTTTGTCGACACACCTAATAATTAAATATGGAGGCAATATGCCGGCTAATCTAGTATCACATTGGTCCCATTTAAATTTGTGTAGCGAATCGGTGCCATTATTTGACATGTTAATACCACATTTAAATTGCGGGGTATCTAAACAACATGAACCATCTAACTAATTGCCGGGACTCCGGTTCCGCTTAATATTGTCTATTTGCATCACATCCTTGCCATGTCATGCATCATACATGCATCATGCCCGATCTTCTGCCGTGGTATTAAATAGTGCATCCGGTGTTTATTCTAGTGTTTTGCTTCTTCGCGGATAAGGCCGTTGAGTTGATGTGAGCTTCGCCCCGATCTTTGGATGAACCTTCGACAATGTTTTTCAGGCGAGCAATCTCCCCCTTTCTACCTATCTTACTTTCATAGTATTTATTTCCTCCTGTTGATCTATTGCTATCTGTGTTGCGATGCTCTAGTTTCCGTACCCGTGATATCCCTTGCAGCCTCATATTGCCTTGGACACATCCTATTACCTGTTGTTTGGTAGATAGTTGGACTTGCGTGTCGTAGTCGCTTGCTCAAGTGTTGTTGTGTGTCGTCAAGCACCACAGTTGTTGGAAGACTGCCATATGCTTTATGTTGGAGATGATTATAACTTTAATTACAGTTTAATAACTAAAATTGAAGTAGGTAAATAATGCAGAGGCACAGGTGGGCAATAGATGTTATTTGGTTTTTAACCGTCCACTTGTGTCCCGTAGGACCCCGAGTACTTGATACCTGTTCTTTGAATATTCGCACTATCCGCATGTGGGCCCATGAATCCCCTTAGCATGAGCTGGAGTCATATCTTATTTCTTGGGGCCACAAAGTAGTTTGGGGCTTTATTACTATCCTGTACTTATGCCATGCTTTACTGCTTTATTTATGATTGCGCGTGGAGCGCTTGTACTGTTTTGGAACCCCGTGCCATGTTTTCGCGGTATCGACAAGCCCAGTCACACTTTCGGGTTCCCAGTCGTTTACAGCCGTCGTCACAAACCTCTGGGTCCGTCTCGGAGCCGGCCAACTTCGTAGCGGGTAGCTTGGTGGGGTGGCCCCCTGAAATATTATATGAATCTTGCGATTTCTTTGTCGTGATGCCTCGTTGGGTTTTATTTGGTTTTTCCGAGGTTGATCGTGCGTGTGTTGCTATTTGTGCCCCCTGCAGGGTAAAACTTTCTGAAAGCCGTGTCCGCGGTTATGGACGACTTGGAGCACATTATCTCGATCATAGACAACTATAACTAAAGTAGTGCTATAAATTTGACTTTATAATGACTAGTAATCAGCTTCACGATAATGGAATGGCTAAATAAAAGTGCCAACAATTGCTTGTTTGGGTTGTCGCCTGCTACCATTGTATCTGACTAGTAAGTATTGCAACTATAACGGAATGGCTAAATAAAAGTACCAACAACTGCTGGGTTTTGGGATATCTCATGATATATGTATCTGACTAGTAAGTACTACAACTACAACGGAATGGTTAACTAAAACCGTCCACTGCTTATTATATCAGGATGCCTCATGCTATCTATATCTGACTAGTAATTGCCGCAACTATAACGGAATGAATAAAACTGCCAACTGTGTGAGTTCCTCGGTTGACTTCCTCGTTTGGTCTCGAGGGGGAAATACCTGGATGGGTATGCTTGGTGATAGTTTCAGGTTGGATCCGAATAGGTATTTCTTATCCCTATCTGATAGCCGCCAGTTGTATTGAGTCTCTATAGGTTGTTTAGTGCATGCTGCGCTGCCGCTTCGGTCCACCATACCTATGTAGGCGAGGACCGCCGAATTCTAGTCTCGCCGTGTACTGGCCTCAGTACTGACCGCTCTCTTTTTCCTTTGCCCTTTGTCGGCACCCCTTTTGTTTAAGCAGGTTTTGAGATCGATGTCGTTAGCAGGGTTACCCTTCCGGCTTGGCCTGGGCAGGGTTATGGACGCCATTGGTTATTCTTCAGGGCTCTTAGCTCAATTTGCATCTTATCCGTACTTGGACGCTGTATCGTTTTGAAGGTGATTTGGATCTTTGTATTGTATATCCGTATTCTTGACTCTTTGAGTCGCTGTTGTATATATCTGTTCTGTGGGTTCCATCGTGGACTATTGTGTAATGGTATTACTTCGTTTTCCACCCGCGCGAAAGTGCCTGGTGGGCACCTTTGAATCGTTTCTATGCGGGTTTGGCAGGAATCGCTGAAACTTGCATAAGACCGATTCCGAGGGTGTTATAATCCACCACCCGAACTTGAGAAGAAAAGAGAAGTTAAAGCAACATTGGCCTCCCTAGATCCAATGTATGAGATACCTTTCCCTAACACTGCACAGAAGAATATTTTGGAATATGAACAGGTTAAAGCAGTACAGGAGAAGAAAGAAGAGGAAAGTGTGCAAAAAGTTGAAGAACATCTGGATGAAATCAAAGATGAAGAGGTAACCAAGGCAACAATTATGGCTATGTATGCACATTGTAACATAGTTGAACTTGATGAAGAGACTTCCGTATTGGTTGAAGGTAAAACTAAGGTAAAAGATGTGGATAAGCCTATTCTTCCCTGCATATTTAAAGAAACCTCGCATTACAGTTTATGCGATCTTGGCACCGCAGTTAATGTTATATTTTATGATTTTTATTTAGGAATAAAAAAGAGATAACATTGGCTACAATAGAAAATACTGATCTGAAAATCATGTTAGCCAATAAAAATCTTAGAATTCCAATGGGAGTAGTTGAAGATGCAACGGTCACAATTGGCAATAAAAACTTTCCTATTAATTTTGTAGTTATTGATATGCCAGCTGACACTCTTTGCCCAATTATATTTGGAAGAAGATTTTTGAGCAATGTAGGTGCCACATTCGATTTCAAAAAGGAGATTATATCCCTTAAGCTTGGGAAAGCGGAACAGGAATTCCACTTTTACAAATTTAAAGAAAAACCTCTACTTATACAAGAAGAAGAGAAAGAGAAAACTATTGAGAAGATGGCAGCTCTTTTCTTAAGTAATCAAGAAGAAGAAATAAATGTAGACTTAAATTGTGAAGAAATAATTATGGAGGACGGGTCTCTAGAAGAGTTAGAAAGTGAATTTGATTCACCTCCCATTTTAGGACTAATGTCTACGCGCACTTCTATTCTTATAGACAGTGTTGGGCCTCCAAGTGCAGAGGTTTGTAAAACAACAGCAAGTTTCCCTTAAGTGGATCACCCAAGGTTTATTGAACTCAGGGAGGAAGAGGTCAAAGGTATCCCTCTCAAGCAACCCTGCAATCAAGATACAAGAAGTCTTTTGTGTCCCCAACACACCCAATACACTTGTCAGGTGTATAGGTTCACTAGTTTGGCGAAGAGATATAGTGAAAGACATGTAATATGGATGATTATAAGTGGTAATTTCAATCTGAAATAAAAATGGCATCAAGCAAACATGTAACAGGAGTGGTTGTAAACGGTGTTCCAATGCTTAGAAACAAGGCCTAGGGATCATACTTTCACTTGGGAACACTCTCATATAAATATCTTCTCTTCATTATGCTACTCTGAACTACTCTTCGGTTGGATAACTCCAATCCATGGTAGGTCTACAAAAGCTCTCCTTAAAGTTCGAATTCCCCATCTAGGTAACCCCACACTATCACCTTGAGCGCTAGATGGTTCCAACAAACACCACAATTTCATAGAGACATCCAACTCAAAATATAACTCATGATAAGTATTTCGATAATCTTTAGCCTAAGTGCCACACGGTGTGCACACTGTCAACTTCACACACATGGGGATAAGCGGAGATTAATTAAAGTACTTGAGTAGCAGAATATATCTACTTATTCAACTAGATTACAAATCTCATGATCACAATAAGATCACACATAGAGAGAGATGAACACATAGCTACTGGTAAAGCCCTTAGCCTCGAGGGAGAACTACTCCCTCCTCATCATGGGAGTCAGCAACGGCGATGTAGATGGCGGTGGAGTCGATCGAGATGGCTCCAGGGGCAATTCCCCATCCCGGCAGGGTGCCGGAATAGAGACTTCTGTTCCCTGAATCTCCTCTTTGATGGTGGCGGCACTGCGAAACTTTTCGTGGATTTCTAATCTACCTAGGGTTTTAGTCTCGGGGATAAGTATATATAGGCAAAAGGGCAAGGTAGGTGGACACCCAAGGGGCCCACACCATAGGGCGGCACGGCCTAGGGTGGACCCGCGATAGCCCTAGGTGTGGCCGCCTCGTGACTCCTCTTCGTCTCCCATTTGGTCGTCGTGTCGTGTCGGGTAAAATATTGACTTTGGCTTTTGTTTCGTCCAATTCCGAGAATATTTATTTAGTAGCTTTTCTGAAACCAAAAATAGCAGAAAATAGGAACTGGCACTACGGCATCTTGTCAATAGGTTAGTTCCATAAAATGTATTGCCTCAAAGTGTAGACAAAACATAAGATAGTTGGTACAAAACAAGCATGGAGCATCAAAAATTATAGATATGTTTACGGCATATCAAGCATCCCCAAGCTTAACTCCTGCTCATCCTCGAGTAGGTAAATGATAAAAAGAATAATTTTTGAGGTGACATGCACCATCACAATCTTGATCAAGATATTATAAAGCATTGATAGCTGGGATCATAGTACTCTAAACATGAGCATGAAAGACGTAGTTCTAACAATAAGACATAACAACTAAGTTGTAACATGAAAAAGGTACAAACAAAAGTTCATGAATAACAATGCATTGAAATACATTTGTTTGTTTCACATATAGAAAACATAGCATGCGTGGTATTCGGCTTTTCCCTCATGGAATAGCAAAACATAAATGCATAGGACACCTTCAAAGTTCATAAGGGAGACTAGATAAAAATAATTTAAGAACAAGCAATGCCATGATTATGAATCAATCAACAAGTTTTGGGACAATGCACATTGAAGTAAGAATGACAACTATGCTCTCTTAATTGGTGCATAAAGATAGAAGATGGATACTCAACATAAAAGTAAAAAGAAAGGCCCTTCACAGAGGGAAGTAGGGATTTCAAGTTTCATAAAGAGCTTCCAAAAATTATGGTACTTATTAGCTTTGAGCTCTAATTGCCCCTATCATAAGCATCTTGAAGTCATTAAGGTTAAAGTGAACAAAATATGGAATATATGCTTGACAAAGTATAAGTTGGCAATCTCATGTCCCTTGAGTACGAGGGCCGTTCCTCATGCTACTCAACTTTAGTCACAAGCAAGTTCTTATCATTGTAAGTATATGTGTATCATAGAGAACCGCTAACGGGGTACCCCTTGCCCTATGACATGGGAGCTATCCCATATCAAAATGACAAGGCAACAGACAATGAGCATCTCGGCGATCTTTTTATTTACCATGAGCATGGTGCTTTTTTCTCTTTTTTTATATTTTTTTCTGAAGATGCTTCATAGATTGCTCACTATGGTTATGCTGCAAGTTTTCACCATGATTACGCATGGCTTGTGCTAGCCTCCCATGCATTTTTCTAACACATATACAATACTCCATGGGCTTACAAGCTCCCCTTTTATTTCACACCACCGACATCCATAAACAAAAGATCATGATATCAATTGGATAGATATGTACACGTGTTGAAAGCGTTCCCCATGACAACATGGTTCTTCTAACTCCCAACTTATAATTTGCAAGTATATAAGCAACATAGATGGCACAACGGTTCAAGTTTATTGAGTGCAAGAAAATAAAGTGTCCCATCAAGTTCATGAGAGCTTTAATCACTAGTTCTCACATAACAAAAGTTTAATTTGGAAGATAGATAAAACATGAATATACTTGGAATGGTGTAACACACCATGCATAGGAATTTATAGTGGACTCTTTGGAATAACTTGGTTTCTTGGGAGTTTGATGCACGAGTAGATCTCATACTCAATACAAGTGGAGGCTAGCAAAATACTGGGAGCGACCAACTAAGAGAGCAATAATGGCCATAATCATGCGCATAAAGTTATATCACAAGCAAAAAACTAAATGATCATAGAGGCTAAGGTGACTGGTTCATAGTCTTAACATGGTGTAATCATGTGCCAAGTTAACCCAAATAAAGCATCAAAGAAGAATACCACAATATTATGCTTTTGTATGCTAAAACAACGCATGATTCTTTCAAGGCACATTAAGCAATCTCAATTGTTTGAAACAATTCATGCTACAACAATAATGACTAAGCATATAGTCAAAACAACATCTAACATGACATGATAAAGTCTAAGCCACAGTCAAAACAAACTTCCTTTTGTACCACTATAAGCATGAAACTTTCTACTCTTTTCCAACACCAATCGACTTATTTGAAACAACTCACAAAGATAATAATCAATAAAGACCAGTGAGCTTGTCTCACCTAACTACAAAGATGAATTAAAAAGTTCTAAGCAAGAAGCATAGAGAACAGTCACAAAACAATAAGAGTGAAAACTAAAGTATTCTAGGCAATGAAGAACGGGGTGCAACTTACTCCAAAATAGGTGTGCTGGGGTCCAACCAACTGATTGCAGCAAACAAAGCAAAAAAAACAAAAAAAAAACAAAGACGCTCCAAGAACAACATATAGTGCATGAAGCAATAAAAATGAAGTGTCTTGAAAGAAAACCTGAGATTTTTATTGATGAAGAAGGGGATGCCTTGGGCATCAAGGCATCCCCAAGCTTTGATGCTTGTTGATATGCCGTAAACGTATCTATAATTTTAGTTGTTCAATGCTTTTTTAGTATCCACTTTGCTTTGCTTTGTCTACAGTTTGAGGTATTTTTATACATTTTTTGGGACTAACCTATTAACAAGATGCTGCAGTGCCAGTTGCCTATTTCTCTGCTATTTTTGGTTTCAGAAAAGCTAGTAAGGAAATATTCTCGGAATTGGACGGGACAAAAGCCAAAGTCAATATTTTACCGAGACGCACACAGAGACCGAAGGGCGACCGGAGGGGAGACACAGGGTGGCCGCACCCCCCATGCACGGGCCCACCCTAGGCCGTGCCAGGGCAGGGTGCAGGACCCCTGGCCTCCCACCTGCCTCGCCTCTTCGCCTATATAAACCCCCCGATGCCAAAACCCTAAGTGCCCGATCAGATCTCCACGAAACAGTTCGTAGCCGCCGCCACCATCGTCTCTATATTTGGGGGATCTGAAGCTCTTCCCGGCACCATGCCGGAGGGGAGAGATCATCCCGGAGGCCTTCTTCATCACCATGCCAGCCTCCGGTATGATACATGATTAGTTCCACCTTGGACTATGGGTCCATATAGTAGCTAGATGGTTGTTTCTCCTCCTTTGTGCTATCATGTTTAGATCTTGTGAGCTCCGTTCATGATCAAGATCATCTATTTGTAATCATGCATGTTGTGTTTGCGAGGATCCGATGGATATTGAGATTACTATGTCAGATTGATTATTGATTCTATCATGTCTTATGATTATTGATTCTATCATGCCTGTGTTGTTTGAGAACTTGCATGCTCTCCGTTTCTAGTAGCTATCTTGGCCAATGATACGTCCAAAAAGTATCTACTTTCCCGAACACTTTTGCTATTGTTTCTCCTCTAAACTTGTGTGATTTGGATACAACTAACACGGACTGACGCTGTTTTCAGCACAATTGTCTTGGTGTCTAGTTTTTGTGCAGAAAATCAACTATCAGGAAAAATCCTGGAAAATATGCCAAAAATTCCTATTTCACGAGAAGATCCACGGAGCCAGAGTACGAGATGGAGTGGAGGCCTAGGGGGCCCACACCCCTACTAGACGCGGGCCATTCCTGTCCGCGCCTAGGGGTGCGGCCACCCCAGGCACCTCCTCGGCCTGCCTCTTCGCCTATAAGAAGCCTCTTGACCTAAAAAACCGAGGGGGGTCGACATTTTTCCAGAAAGAGTTCCACTGTGCCGCCACCACCAGAAACCAAAATTCGGAACCAGAAACTCCGTTTCGGCACCCTGCCGGGACAGGGAATTTGGGGAGGATCATCGCCATCGTCATCACCAACGCCTCTCCATCGACCATCCATGTTTCCCTCATCCATGAGTGAGTAATCCCCCATTGTAGGCTATGGGGATGGTAGGGATTGGATGAGTTCTATCATGTAATCGAATAAGATTGCTAGGGCATAGTGCCTAGTATCTCTATTAGTGCTATTTGACTTTGTTGCAACTTGTTGTGCTTAATGCTTGTCACTAGGGCCCAAGTGCCACTCAGATCTGAAATTATTATTGAATCATTATGATAGTATTGTTTGTGATCTTATCTGCAAGTTGTGTATACATATCATTGTCCGGATCCAAAGGCCCCGAAGTGACAAAAATTGGGAAAACCGGAGGGGATGGCTATGGTGTGAGGATCACATGTGTTCATGGAGTGTTAAAGCTTTGCTCCGGTGCTCTATTAAAAGGAGCACCTTAATTGCCAGTAGTTCCCTTGAGACCCCGCTGCAACGGGCTGGCTGGACAAAAGATGTTGTGCAAGTTCTCATTGCGAGCACGCATGACTATATATGGAGCACATGCCTATGATTGTTTAGTACTTGGATGCTTATTCTTATTTTATCTACATTGCCCTAGATCTTGAAGTTATATGTTTAGAGTCATTCATGCAACGCCCGTCCATCCATCCCTATGCCTACCACGCTCATACCCTACTATTTTCTACTGCTGTTACTATTGCTCTTGTTTCACCGCTGCTGTTGCTACTATAAACGGTTGCTACTGATAAACTTCTGTGAGCAAGAACTATTTTCAGGTGCAGCTGAATTGACAACTCAGTTGTTAAGGCTTGCAAGTATTCTTTGGCTCCCCTTGTGTCGAATCAATAAATTGGGTAATACTAACCTCGAAGACTGTTGCAATCCCCTATACTTGTGGGTCATCATCCAAGTAGATGCTAGTGACTCCAAGAGGGAGTATTTATGCTCGATAGTGGGTTCATGCCTCTATTGAATCTGGGGAAGTGACAGAAATCTCTAAGGTTGTAGATGTGATGTTTCCACTAGGGAGAAAACAACAATCTCTTATTCATGGAACAACTGTATTGTTTACTTTACACACATTGCTTGCAACTTAATACTGGAGGGGGTTCGGATGATAACCTGAAGGTGGATTACTAGTCATAGATGCAGTTGGATGGCGGTTTATGTATATTAATGCCCAATCAAGTATCATAGGATCAGGAATGTCTAGTATTGCATTGTTGTGCCTTGCTTAGTCCTATCAATTGCCCCGCTGTAATTTGTTTACCTAGCATGTTATGTTATTTATCTTAAGGAGAACACCTCTAATGAACTGTGGACCCCAGTCCAATCTTTAACATTGTTACATCATCCACTGTTACTATTTACTTTCTGCAAGCAACCACTACCTTCCACACCATATGTTTAATCCTTTGTATTCAGTAAACCAGTGAGATTGAAAACCTCACTGTAAGTTTGGGGCAAAGTCTTGAGTTTGTGTTGTGTAGGATTCCAAGTTGTTAGCAACACCTTGGAGTTGTTTCCTTGCTCCTACTGGTTCGATAACCTTGGTTTCATAACTGAGGGAAAACTTACTGCCGTGCTCATCATACCTTCCTCTTGGGGTCTCCCAAGGAAGCTCTACTATTAAGCCACGTTAAGGATTTTTCTGGCATCGTTGCCGGGGCGTTAAGTACAGCTTCACAAGGGGAGTCCTCCATAAACATTCTCTTTACTTTGTTTTTGTTTTTCTTAGTTTCTTTTGTTTTGTTTTTCTTGCTTCTTTTTATCAAAAAATACAAAAAAATTAGTTTCGTTTTGTTTGCCTTTTATTTTTAAAAACACACAAAAAATTAGTCCCTGCTCTAGTTGCTGCTACTGTTGGCTTGCTCCACCTTTGCAAAAATGAATTCTGCTGATAACACCAAGTTGTATGACTTCACTAGCACAAACAACAATGATTTTCCACTACAACAAACACCCCCATGTTGCAATGCATACTCACCAATGCTCTAAATATTCGTTGCAAAATTTTATCATAGATACACGTGTATGTGTTGCGAGGTAGATTCGTTGTCCAATATACAGATTGCAAGGAACACATTATGAGCCCAACCCATTAAACACAACTCAGTTTCTTTTTAACCGCACTAGCAACGCGCGCACCTCCAATCCTACTCATCGCCTCCCCAAACCTAGTCGCCTCTCTACGCTCCCCCTAGGGCGCCTCTCGGACATCTCCCTTGAAGGCGACAAGTGAAATCCGGTGATGCAGCTCATAATGATACCTTCGCCTCCTACCATGAGTTCCCCTGCCAATTCCAGGAAACACTCGTGCAGCCCTGATGGACTTGATCCACTGCACGACGCCGAGGTCTGTCAAAGATCCGGAATGGAGAGTTGCTGCACAAGGGGCACGGTGGTGCAAAGGCACGGTAGAGGTTGGAGATCCAGTGCATTTTCGTTTTTACGCAGTCAGATTCCTATCTCGTATTCCCTTCGTTTGACCCGTGTTGACATTTTTTGAAGGAATTATGTGCATCCTAGACATGTGTGATGGCGCTAGATGGGAGGCAGGGCAGTAGCACACACGGAAGTGACACGATAATGGGCAGTAAGAAGCCTTAATAAGATGCGCATCAGTAGTAAAAGATAGTAGCAGGAGGACCTACAGGTATTGTTTCGTCCCCTTTTGATAATTTATATCAAGTCTACTACTGCTCCCCATCATATGATATTTCAGATTAAACTTTTGCTTCCAATGATCGGTTTGTTTTTTCTACAGAGTATTAATAGTCTAAAGCTCATGGTAAACATGCTAATTGAATGAGCATGAGTTGAATTCAGGCCTCTTAAGGAATGCATACATACTAAAAGAGACCCCTGCTAGAGTTGTGTGTCTTGATTTTAACCTTCAAAATACAAAGTGCAAATGGGTGTCCAAGTCCATGTATCTGATCCAACGGGACTGGAGAAGATCTATCAATTGTATCTGCATTTTTCTATTTTCCAATTCATTATTACTCCTATATGTTATCTTTGAAATATATTTATATCCTTTTAGTCTCTCATTTTTTGGGCTAAATCTTCATGCCTTTGGACAATTACAGCAAAATTATTTTTCCATTTTCTGGTCCCCCATAGTGTACCTAATCTTACTCCCCATTGGCAAATAATCTGACATAACAAAAGTGGAAACTGAGAAGTTCTCAAGACAGCTGCTAACTTTGTATATACCACAAGAGAGATGATATCTCACTGAAGGTATGCCATCATTATTCAAGAAGAAGCTATTCCTGTTCCTGTTTTAAATTTGACTGTGGATATAGTTTTACATCATTTCGGCACAAACTATTTATAAATTTCCTTTAACTGGTCCATGTTATTACTAAACTATTCAATTTATCTGCTGATAGTTTTCGTGGGTCCTATAGGAAGAATCTTCCGTATAAAACTGAACATGATAAGATCCTTTCTCATGATTAATTCCTCCCTCTTGTTACTTCTACAACTAAATGTTACTAAATGCTACGAGTATTCCCACGATTAATTCATCCCTCGTTTCTTCGAATCATCTGATACGTCTTGCATGGAATTTTGGAATCATGCCATTGAAACGAATTAGAGTTTCAATTGACATGGGTTCATGTTAGTAGTTTCTAAGACTTTTTTAATGTTATTCATGTTATTTCGTTAAGTATACATACTTCAGATACACAATTTTTACATCAAACTCAACATTGTCTAGCGTAAATATCCAATTTGCACACATAAACTAAAGAGATGACTCTTGGTGCCCAAATCAGTTGTTAGCTTAGTTTAGGTTTGTTTGTGCTAGCTACATACTCTAACCAGATTTTAATCATCTTTACATCAATATTAAATTTTTCTATGAAAAAAATATGTAGACCAGTGCTTTGCATGGTGAAAAAATTATCTCTTTCATATATATATACATTCTCACATGGTGAATAGTAAATAGTATGTAGTAGAATTAAATACAACCTTACTACTATTTTTTCCACACTGATTCTAAAATTCGAGCTTTGTTTTTGGAGACCCAAAACGTCATCAAGGACCGCTATATTAGGATATAAGCTCTATGCATTAGAAGGCAGACCATTAGAAGGAAAATATATAGGATTAGTTAGAATTTCATATTTGAAGCAAGATTATAAGCTGTGTACTATAAAGATAATTTTCATGTATAGGATGCGATTTGAGTAATAAATATTGAATTGTTTCTGCATGTAATGCATTCATAATCTACGAATTTTTTGTGTTTTCTTACGTATTATGGAGTGTACATTCTCTTGTTGAGTAAAAAACTAGCATCTTTGAATCAATTGAGCCAATTGGCCATGAAAATAATATTATTTTGAAATAAATTATTCAACCTATGTATGCTATGTCCCAATGGATAAAAGTGTAGGTAAGTATATGTTGTCACTTTGCAACGCTCTACCGATTGTTTACCAACACCTCTCTATGCGTTGCATTATACCCTCAACGCCCAAAAACGCAACATATACTAAATCCGTTGGTAAGGATGCTAGCAACGCATATATGGATGTTTAGATACAGATTCGTGCGTTGCTGTAGGGGTGGTCCTTTTGTAGTGTTCTGAGTACACCTAGTGCTCCACTTTCTCTTGATGCTACCATTTATGAAATTAAGACTGCTTTGTTGAATCTTGTGATGAAAGAGCAATTTTCTGGTGCTAAATCTGATGATGCTGCTGCCCACCTCAATAACTTTGTTGAACTTTATGAGATGTAAAAATATAAGGATGTAGATGGAGATATTATTAAGCTCAAATTTTTCCTTTCTCCTTGAGAGGAAAAGCTAAAGAATGGTTGCTATCCTTGCCTAAAAATAGTATTGATTCTTGGATTAAATGCAAAGATGCTTTTATTGGAAAATACTATCCTCCTGCTAAGATTATATCTATTAGAGGTGAAATAATGAAATTTAAACAAATTGATAATGAACATGTTGCTCAAGCTTGGGAATGAATGAAATCTTTGGTAAAGAATTGTCCCACTCATGGACCGACTGTTTGGATGATTATCCAGACTTTTTATGCAGGGTTAAACTTCTCTTCAAGGAATCTGTTGGATTCTAATGCTGGAGGTACCTTTATGACCATTACTTTGGGTGCTGCAACAAAGATCCTTGATAATATGATGGTTAACTATTCTGAATGGCACACTGAGAGAGCTCCACATGGTAAGAAGGTAAATTCTATTGAAGAGACCTCCTCCTTGAGTGATAAAATTGATGTTATCATGGCTATGATTGTTAATGGAAAATCTCATATTGATCCAAATAATGTTCCTTTAGCTTCTTTGGTTGCTCAAGAAGAGCAAGTTGATGTGAACTTCATTATAAACAACAATTTCAACAACAATGCCTATAGGAATAATTTTGGTAATAATAATTATAGGACTTATCCTCCCAATAATGGTAATACTGATGGAAATTACTACAACAACAATAGAAGTGCTCCCTCTGAACTTGAAGTCACGCTTAAAGACTTTATTGGTAAACAAAGTACTTTCAACAAGACTATGGAGGAAAAGATTTTGAATGTTGAGAAAATATTTAATCTTTGTCTGAAGCACAATCCTCTTTTATTAATAAAATGGTTTCTAAAACTGAAACCTTGGAAAGTACTTTGCTGCTACTCATGCCATACAAGTTACTATTGATGAAAATGTTAGACTGTTAGCTAAATTACATGCTAAGTGGGAAAGAGAAGCTGAAAATGCTAGAAACAATAGTATTTGTACTATTACCACCACCAATATTGATGCTAGCAAACCGCAAGAAGTCCCCATTCCTCCTACAACAATGCCTAAACCCAATAAGTCTACTACCTATGATAATAAGGTTGATTTTGATCTTGATGGTTGCAATATTTCTGAAGTGATTATGTTCCTACAAAAGCTTTCTAGAATTCCTAATGCTAGTGCTATGAATATCGCTTTCACCAAACACATTACAGATGCTCTCATTAAAATTAAGGAAGAAAAATTGAAACACAAAGCTTCTATTCCTAGGAAAGTAGAAGATAGTTGGGAACCTATCATTAATATGCAAATGAATGACTTTGATCTCAAAGCTTCATGTGACCTTCGTTCTAGTGTCTCTATTATGCCTAGAAAGATTTATGAAATGCTTGATTTGCCACCGTTGGAAGATTGCTATTTAGATGTCCCACTTGGTGATAATGCTAAAAAGAAACTCATGGGGAGTGTTAATGATGTTATTATTATGGTTAACAATGCCTATGTCCCTGTTGATTTCTATGTTTTATATGTTGAATGCAATGCTTCTTGTCATATTACTTTGGGAAGACCTTTTCTTAGAATTGTTGGTGGCATCATTGATATTGAAGAAGGCACCATTAAATATCAATTCCCATTAAATAAAGGTATTGAACACTTCCTTATGAGGAGAGAGAAGTTACTTTTTTATCCTCCTTTTAAAGCAAAATTTGATGTCAATGCTTCTTCATTTGAAAATACTTGATTCTTGCCTCTTGTGCCTAACTTAAAGGCGTTAAAGAAATGTACTTCTTGGGAGATAACCCAATAGTTTTATTGAGTCTTGGAAATTATTACTTCTGTAATAAACTCTCCTTATCCTTTTTTATTTGATTTTTTGTGCCAAGAATAACCTCTAATGAGAGGGCAGTAAGATTTGGGGAAGTTGCTATCCTGAAACAGATTTTTGTGCTTCACTGTAAAAATTCTTGAAAAATATATGTATGCAATATTGAGCTGTAATTTTCTGAATAAATCCCCAGGTTGTTATCTAACTTTCATTAGTTCAACACTTTTTGATTTGAGCAATATAAGGTCTTCGAAAAAATTGTTTTTTACCTGCTGGTCTGTTTTGACAGATTTCTGCCATTATTTGCATGTGTCTCCTATCAATTTCTTTTTGAGTTCTCTTTGGTAAATTGAGTTGTTTAAAGGGAATTGCTACATTATCTTGTGTTTTTCTGTTTTTAAACTAAACCCAAAGGTCTATTACTTTTGAATTCACTAATGTTGCTAATGAAGATTGTGTGATGTTTTCTATGAAGGAAATTTTCATGTGTAGGGAAAGAATGATGTAATGAGATGAAGAATGGACAAAAGCTCAAGCTTGGGGATGCCACCCCGTGTCACCCCAATAAATATTCAAGATGTACAAGCTTCGAAGCTTGGGGATGCCCAAGGCATCCCCTTCATCATCAATAAAAACCTTAGGTCTCTTTCTAGACACTTTGTTTTTATTGTTTCATGCACTGTTGCGTTGTTCTTAGAGCGTCTTAGATATCGTTTTTGGTTTTTGTTTGCTTAGTTTGACTGAATAAAGTAGTTGGACCCCCGCTTTTGTTGTATTGTTTCAAATAAGTTGATTGGTGTTGAAAAGGAGTAGAAAGTTTTATTCTTATAGTGGTACAAGAAGGAGCTTGATTTGACTTTGACTTAGACTTTATCATGTCATGCTAGATATTGTTTTGAATTTATGGTTAGTGATTATTGTTGTAGCATGACTTGTTCCAAACAATTGGGATTTCTTAACATGCCTTGAAAGAATCATGCGTTGTTTTAGCATACAAAAGCATAGTATTATGGTATTCTCCTTTGATGCTTTGTTGGGTTGACTTGGCACATGCTCACACCATGTTATGACTATGAACCTGTCACCTTAGCCTCTATGATCATTTAGTTTTTGACTTATGATACGACTTTATGCTTTTATCAGTAATGTTTTGTCGCTCTACATGATTATGGACATTATTTCTCTCTTAATTGGTCGCTCCCAGTCTTTTGCTAGCCTCCACTTGCATTGAGTAAGCTCTACTCATGCATCCAACTCCCAATAAACCAAGTTATTCCAAAGTGACCACTATAAATTCCTATGCATGGTGTGTTACACCATTCCAAGTATATTCTTGTTTTATCTATCTTCCAAATTGAACTTCTTATGTGAAACTTAGTGTTTAAATCTCTCACAAACTTGATGGAACACTTTATTTTTCTTGCCCCTAATAAACTTGAACCATTGTGTCATTTATGTTTTATATGCTTGCACTTATAAGTTGGGAATTAGTAGAACCGTGCTGTCACGGGAAACGCTTTCAACACCTGTAAATATCTACCCAGTTGATATCATTGTAACATCCCAACATTAGATCTTAGAAATAAGCTGAACACAGATGTGCTCATTCCATTCATGCATAGAAAATCTGAATAAGTTTCGCGCTTTTGAACAAAACTTGTCAAAGTGATTGAAGCTTCTCTTAACTTGATGGAATTAAAGTAGATCATCAAGTTGACTGCGATAAGTTTCAATATGACCTTTGCTAAAACCTTATTTTGGATAAACATGATTTGATCTAAGGGTAGATCAAATGCAATAAAACTAAACCACAACATTTTACTTAATGATAATATCTGATCCTTAAGTGATCATTCCATAGTGTTCATTACACAAATCATGAATGCCAAGTTAAGAATACAAGTCAAGTAACAAGAATCCAATAACCAAAATATTGATTTATCAAATTCTCATCCATTCCTACCATGAGCATCATGGTAGTTCTTAACCACTAATTCCTTATCAATTGTTGAGTAGGAAGGAAATCAAGTCAAGACCATTCACCACATATCTTTCTTTCCATATAAATCCTTATCATCTCAATGGAACCTTATATTCATATCTGTTGTTCATCAATGTTGAGTAATCAACTATTGATCTATCAATCCTTAGTCTATCAATTCTTGATCTATAAACTCTTGTTCTTATCATAGCATTCACTTTAAACCCTTTAGAGAAGGAGGTAAGAAGAGGTAATTAGTAGTGCTAGTTCTAGATGTCATCTATAGGATGGGGGTGTCTGAAGAGAATTAAATCAATATATAATTGGTGGAGTTAACTCACTCCTGAATGGATACAAGATTTATTAGAACAAAGATATATGTGGTAACAAAGAAGATTACAAGGATGAATTCTGAAGATAGTTACCAAGGAGTAATCCTATTGGATCAAGTAGGTATAGTCAATGAATAATATCTCCTAGTTAGTAAGAGATACTGTGAAGATAATTATAATACAACTATAATGTTGTATTGATAAAATCCTTGATTAGCCAACTGGAAACCTAAGCCATAACTGATCAAAGGATTATAATGATCATCCTTAAGGAACTAAGAGTGAATGATTATATCATGTATAAGTGACATTGGTGGATAGAACATGATTAAACCCTAGTATAAATATACTATTCTAGGTTAGTCATGACAAGTCATAGAGATATATTGGAAAGTTGCAATAAGAGACACTAGAGATAAGTAGGATAAGATAGTGTGATAAAGCTGAAGCTAGAGTAGCATGGAGTTATTGAAGTAGTGTTAATTCTCTTGAAGGATAGTAAGCTTTGGAGGAAATTAGGATTTGATATATTCATCTATTGGAGTAATAATAGTGGTGAGTGATAAAGGGAGAGTATGAGTAAAGTTATAAGTAACCACTTGTTGGATGCGAGGTTATTATTAGTAGAGTAGTTTAATATAACCAAGTGTTCATATAAGAAGATTATAAAAAACTTTAGTGTCAAGCTCATTGGATTTATAAATGGATTTAGAAGAATAAAAGGTTTATAAGGATATCCTTGTGAAGTAAAGCTCATCATGTTAACACATGATGATGGATAGGAAGAAGTAGTATATCTAGAAAAGGAATTCCTTAATTAGAAGTCTAGGATAGTGGATTATGGAAGATAGGAATTCTTGGTAAACACTCAACTTTAAATCTTTAACCAAACATAATATCCATTTCATATGATTGATATATCATCTTATTTCCACAATGCTTTATATGAATATTTTCCTATAGCAAATCACTTAAGCACATCTTTGTCATTTCCAATTATCATAACCATATGTGCTTAGGAGTTATCTTTATCAATTCTTTTCCATAAGATATTCTAGAAAATAATTTTCTATTTTAAAAGGTGATATCATTAAAGATCACAAATATAAAGACAATATGTTTAGCTATTAATCTTTATTCACATCAACAAAAGAATATAAGTATATTAAGTACCCTAAACCCTAGTGTAAGAATTTACAATTCAAACCCTAACTCCTATGTTAGCTATAATAAAATATGTACCTTGATATCACTTAAACTCATGGGAATAATATTAACCATATTAATTCCTTAGAACTTTATGTAACATAAAATAATGAAGGATCATCATTAGAAAATTCCCCTAAAACTATAAGTTAATGAGGACTAAGTTCATGAATAAATATGAGTATATACTATAATAAGTTCATGGT
Organism: Avena atlantica; assembly: GCA_910589765.1. Classification (NCBI taxonomy): domain Eukaryota; kingdom Viridiplantae; phylum Streptophyta; class Magnoliopsida; order Poales; family Poaceae; genus Avena; species Avena atlantica. The sequence goes on along the minus strand of OU342738.1, from coordinate 348,165,591 downwards.
TTATTATGGAAAGAAAAAATCATCACAAAGATTATTACAAAATATTTAAAAGAAAATAATTATATAAGAAAATAAAGAAACTATAACACTATATAATAAAATATCACAAAATTACTTTAAATACCATTCATTATTGCTGCAACTATTTAACAAATAAATTCTATAAAGGAAATTTCAAACAAATGTGTAATATACAAAGCTAAAAAAACAGAAAAGAAAAAAAGAAAACAGTAAGAAAAAATTGCAACCAGGCCGCAACCCATCTCTCCTCCCCATTATCTACCGCCCACGTGAACCCCGCTTCGGCCCAGTAGCGAGCCCAGATTGTCACCACAACGACTGACGGGTGGGACGCTGCCAATGATCGCGGGTTGAGACATAATGATTTCTAGGGGGTTTTCTAAAAAATTGATGTTGTTGTCTTCCTCGTCGACTAGAAGCACCTCGGTGGCTTTCCCTTTGCCGTTCGCCATCGCCGCGATGCTCGCAGATGCTAAGATCCATGCTGCCGATGTTCGTTGCCTATAAGAAGACCACCGACGCGCTGGAGAGCCTTATATTCTTCTTCCTCACAAATTTCCTGCGACAACCTAAACCCTAGCCACCACCATCGGTGCATGCCAGCATGTGGAGTTCGCGCAGGAGGCCGTGGAGTGGACGAGGAGAAGCGTCGTCGCGTGTAGATCATCTGAGAGGAACGCAGTACCAAGGGGAGCTCGAAAATGATCGAATTTTATCGTTCCCTTTTTCCGGTCATCGTAGGAGTTCATGAAGATTAAGCCGTACCGAAGTGCCATCGTCCTCATTGACCATTGTACAAGTATCAGGGTGAGCTTGCGCATCTCCAGACCTTATTTTGGCTTGCTAGCTCTCGTTGTAGACTTAGTTTCGTAGAGCACCTTCGTCGGCCACCGCAAAAGCTCATCGCCGATGCACTTATAGTGACCAATAAGTAGCGGCGTCACCACCAATAGGTTTTCCTTGTTTCCCTCTGTCCAACAGCATCAAACTTGCTCGCCAAAGCACAGTAGTTCACCGCCGGCGACCTCATTCTGGTGGTGGAAACCAGGCTGGCGTCATGCTGACATCATGCTTGCATCTGTTGACTAGTCCATGCCCATGTGGCATGTGACCCACCAGTCTGTGACTGGGGCTAGAACCAGCCCCGGGTATAAAAACCCTCGCCTCATGCTGACATCAGTATTACCTCATAAACACATTTAGTTGTTTACTTAAAAATTTCAGAAAATGATTAAACCTTATAAACTCAATAACCATTGTTTCATAATTCAGAAAAATATGTTTAATATATAAATTTTTTTAGAAAAATAAAACCTACAACTTAAAACTATTATCAAACATTATTATGTTAGTTATTTAAATAATTATTATTTAATAATGATTTTATAAGTAATAAAACTTTGAAAATTCATAATTTAATAATGGTAAATGATAAAAATATAAATAATATATCAAAATTCTTAGAAAGATAAGAACTAAAATATAAAACTATAAACATAAAATATTGCATCACTTAATTAAATATTTATTATTAATTAATTACTTATATAGTAATAATCTTATAAAAATCATATCTTATTATTTATAAATCACAAAAATAATTGTAATATACCAAAATGATCACAAAAATAATACCTACATGTTTAAAATATAATATTCCACTTTTTAGCTAAATAAAAATTTAAACACCTTAATAACTTGAATTTAAACCTATTTCCTTAGTTGATAATTCATATAAGGGTAAATAAAAATTGCTATATTTCTAAAATTAGCCAATTGAGTCTAATAAATAATATTAGTATTAAATATTGATAATATGAAGTCAAAATTGTTCAACATATTTTAAATACAATCTTATTGAATTATCATTCAACCATAAGTGTAGATCATTTTCTAAAAAGGTCCTTATCAATTATAAAATCTTCAAGAATAATATCTTCAACTAAATAAAACCTTTTACCATTGTTTGATTCATAACTTTATAAATGGAATAAATCCAAAGTTAATTCATAAGTAGTAAATAATATTGTTTACTTATTCATAAACCATAACTACTCATCTGTAAAAATATAAATGCTTCTATTCCATTATAATATCGAGAAACCACTACACCAAATAAAAGTAATACCATTCCTAGTTATCTTTAAGAAACCTTATGAAGTGAACCAATTACAATTATCATAAGCATTACATCTTAAGTCCATTGATGTTCTTAAAGTTAACTTTAGCCTACTAGACTTTAAATATAATGCTAACGACTTTATTATTTGTTTTATAGTTAACTTTGGTCTATTTTAATTAAGACCCAAAGAATATCAAGTCTAGACTATTCAAGCAAGCATAAACAACATCAATCACATTATATTAATCATATTCTAAAAGCTATCAGGATTGTTTAAACCTTAGTAAAGGAATCTTTTCTTCAAATGTTATTCTTTTTGCCACTTCAGACAACAGAGGACAATTAATAATAATCACATTACTATGCATTTTACTTATATACTTGGGATTGTTAACACTTAAACTCCTTATAAATGCCATTACTTGTAAAGTAAAATTTGAAGATAAACCATTATTGTATAAGAAATCTTGAGTAGCCTTACACATTTGTGTATCTCATTGTTTTAAGATATTGTAATTACATGTGTTTCACACACCCTCACAATCCTTAATAAGAAGCACAGATGTGAAGCTTATCTAAAAAGTACAACACATTCTAAAGGAACCATTTCCAGCATCCAAACCCTAGAACAACATTATCCCCGGGATTCGAGTTTACAAAATGCATATCATTACTTATGCATAACTGCATCTTGCTTCTTTAAACATTAGTCCTTACCAGACCAGTGATGCTGATTTTAGATATTGGATCTTATATTGTCTCGAAGATCGTGAGTGCATAATCTTGCAATCACAAAAGGCAAGTTCACACTTGCTCATGTCCTTTGATTATTTTTTGTAAAGTATTTTGCAAATCAAGTGTTGTCATCACCTGCATTTCAAAAAGATCAGAAAACACTATTTTTGATAATAACGTGAAATATTGGTTACTGATCCAGGGTGATCAGCTAATCTATTAAATTTGGCAGTTGGAATACCACTGCTCAGGAGTATATCATCTAGGACTTAATAACCAATGTCGCCACGGATTCTTGCGTTGTATATCACGCGTTAACCATGAGATGTGGAATGGGATGGAAAAGTCAGTTGTATCCTTTTCCTTTCGAATGGAGTAAGATGACCTTAATGTGACGTTGTGATTCCTTGTGCGGATCCAACATATGGGTGGGCACCCTTATGCCCCACACTTTTGGTGTCTAGATTATCTGTGAGTGGCTGCTGAAGGTTTAGCCGGACCTATAAGGTACTTACCAGGGTCATCACCAGCTTATAGAGTCTTCGAGAACTCATCAGGGTTTTAGCTTGCCCGAAATGGGGCTTAACGGAGGTGAGCCAGCCAAGAAGGATCATGTAGACATATGGGGTCGCGTAAAGGGCAGTGATTGGCTTGGATCTTAGGTTGGGCCTCAAACCATGGAATTTTGAACGGGAACATACTCCCAGCCATGCAACAAAGCTTAAGGTACCTCATGGGAAAAGTAACGCACCTCTGCAGAGTGTAAGTACTGTAACTTGTTACTCCCTGTTCTGGGAAGGAGCTACGAACGCGGCAGGAAAGGAACTCCACGAAAGTTCTGGTAAACCTGTGAAGGCTGACGGACATAGCTTTTCAGAATAAAAGCAACCTTTGAAGAAATGTTTACGAAAACTTGCATTGCCTACGACCTATGGTCTGTGGCTGTAGATATAGTGCATCAAACAATTTTTCTAGTGAACTTGCTGAGTACGCTCGTACTCAATGTATCTTCTTAACCCTTGCTAGGATCTAAAGCCAGTACAGACGATGTCTACATCAAGTTATGCTCCAGGAATCTACACTAGAAGCTAAAGTTCTTCAATGAAATCAAGAAAGTCAACATATGCATCAACTCAAGTGAAGACGAAGTTACTAATTAGATAGGAATATAATATCTAGCCATAGAGCCTATTTCTGTAGGGTATTGCAATAGCAGCAATGCCAGACCAATGGTTCAGATACTAGTCTTATTAGCATGATATTTATGAGTTGATTATTTCTGATTCTTCTTTGTAAGAAGTTTATTTCTCTCTTTAACCTAGAGTGTTCTCTAGAGCTTATGTAAAGAGTCGAGTTGTAACCTATAGTCATGTCTTGGACCTACTGTGTTTCTGTTGTACCACTCCGAGGGATGTAATACTAGTGAACGATGTTTCATTGGTGTTATGTCAATGACTATAGTGTACTACATCATGTAGTGGTATGCTGGGTCACCACAATCATGCTCTTTTGTTTATGGATGTCGGCGGTGTGAAATAAAAGGGGAGCTTGTAAGTCCATGGAGTTATGTATACGTGTTAGAGAAATTCCCGGGATGCTAGCCTAGGCGGTGCCTAATCATGGTGGAAACTTGCAGCATCACCATAGTGAGCAATATATGAAGCATTCTTCTTATAAAAAGAGAGAGCTATAGATAGAAAAAAGAGAAAACAAAAAAAAGAGGAAAGAAGAGAAAAAGCACCATTTTCCTATGGTAAATAAGAAGATTGCTGAGATGCTCATTGTCTGTTGCCTTGTCATTTTGATATGGGATATCTCCTATGTCATGGGGCAAGGGTTACCCCGTTGGCGGTTCTCTATGATACACATATACTTACTATGACAAGAACTTACCAGTAACTAAAGTTGAGTAGCATGAGGAACGACCCTCATACTCAAGGGACATGAGATTGCCAACTTATACTTTTTCAAGCATATACTCCATATTTTGTTCACTTTATCCTTAATCACTTCAAGGTGCTTATGATAGGGACAATGTGAGCTGAAAGCTAACAGGTACCATAATTTTTGGAAGCTCTTTAGGATACTTGAAATCCCTGCTTCCCTTTGAAGGGCCTTTCTTCCAATTTTATATTGAGTCTCCACCTTCTATCCTTAGGCACCAATTAAGAGAGCATAGTTGTCATTCTTAGTCCTATGTGCATTGTCCCAAAACTTATTGATTGATTCATAATGTTGATATTTCTTGTTCTTGAACTATTTGTATCTTGTCACCCTTATGAACTTTGAAGGTGTCCTATGCATTTATGTTTTTCTACTCCATGAGGGACAAGTTGAATGCCACTATGCTATGTTTTCTATATGTGAAACAAACAAAACGTCTCTCAATGCATTGTTATTCATGATCTTTGTTTGTATCCTTTCATGTTGCAGCATAGTTACTATGTCCTATTGTTAGAACTTCATCTTTCATGCTCATGTTTAGAGTACTTTGATCCCAGCTTTCAATGCTTGCAAATGTTTTGATCTTGATTGTGATGGTGCATGTCACCTAAAAAATTATTCTTTTTATCACTTACCTACTCGAGGACGAGAAGGAGTTAAGCTTGGGGATGCTAGATACGTTGTAAACGTATCTATAATTTTTGATGTTCCATGCTTGTTTAGTATCCACTTTGCTTTGCTTTGTCTACACTTCGAGGTATTTTTATACATTTTCTGGGACTAACCTATTAACAAGATGCCACAGTGCCAGTTGTCTATTTTCTGCTGTTTTTGGTTTCAAAAAAGCTAGTAAGGAAATATTCTCGGAATTGGACGAGACAAAAGCCAAAGTAAATATTTCACCGAGACGAACTCAGAGACCGAATGGCGACCGAAGGGGAGCCACAGGGTGGCTGCACCCCCACACACTGGCCCAGCCTGGGCCACGCCTGGACAGGGTGTGGGCCCCCTGGCCGTCCTCCTACCTCGCCTCTTCAGCTATATAAACCCCCCGATGCCAAAACCGTAAGTACACGATCAGATTTCCACGAAACCCTATGTAGTCGCTGCCACCATCATCCCTAGATCGGGGGGGGGGGGATCTGAAGCTCTTCTCGGCACCCTACCGGAGGGGAGAGATCATCTCGGAGGCCTTGTTCATCACCATGCCAGCCTCTAGTATGATGCGTGAGTAGTTCCACCTTGGACTATGGGTCCATACAGAAGATATGAAGCAATATTTTCTTAAGACTAAGTGAAGGTTGGTATGGCCCAACCCTAGCTAGATGGTTGTTTGTCCTCCTTTGTTCTATCATGTTTAGATCTTGTGAGCTCCATTCTTGATCAAGATCATCTATTTGTGATCATGCATGTTATGTTTACGAGGATCCGATGGATATTGAGATTACTATGCCAGATTGATTATTGATTCTATCATGTCTTATGATTATTGATTCTATCATGTCTATGTTGTTTGAGATCTTGCATGCTCTTCGTTTCTAGTAGCTATCTTGGCCAAGTAGATGCTAGTGACTCCAAGAGGGAGTTTATGCTCGATAGTGGTTTCATGCCTCTATTGAATCCGGGGAAGTGACAGAAACGTCTAAGGTTGTAGATGTGCTGTTGCCACTATAGAGAAAATATCAATCTCTTGTTCATGGAACAATTGTATTGTTTACTTTACACACATTGCTTAATGCAGTTATCCGTTGCTTGCAACTTAATACTGGAGGGGGTTCAGATGATAACCTAAAGGTGGATTACTAGTCATAGATGCAGTTGGATGGCGGTCTATGTATATTTTTGTAATGCCCAATCAAGTCTCATAGGATCAGGAATGTCTAGTATTTCATTGTTGTGCCTTGCTCAGTCCTATCAATTGCCCCGCTCTAATTTGTTTACCCAACATGTTATGTTATTTATCTTAAGGAGAACAACTCTAGTGAACTATGGACCCTGGTCCAATCTTTACCATTGTTACATCATCCACTGTTACTGTTTACTTTCTGCAAGCAACCACTACCTTCCACACCATATGTTTAATCCTTTGTATTCAGCAAACCAGTGAGATTGAAAACCTCACTATAAGTTTGGGGAAAAGTCTTGAGTTTGTGTTGTGCAGGATTCCAACTTGTTAGAAACACCTTGGAGTTGTTTCCTTGCTCCTACTGGTTCGATAACCTTGGTTTCATAACTTAGGGAAAACTTACTGCCGTGCTCATCATACCTTCCTCTTGGGGTCTCCCAACGAAGCTCTATAGTGATCTGAGCTATGCAATTAACACTCCTTACCGGCATCTACTGTGGCGCATATGGGATGCGCCACTGTTATCACGCCACTAAACTATAATTTTGTGGCGCATTTCAATATGCGCCACAGAAGTCTCAAAGTTCTATGGCGCATATTGCCTGTATGAGCCATAGATTATTTTTCAAATTAAACTGTTGATCGCCTCTCGGCTCACTCACCTTGTCTGTCTTCCTCTCTTGCTCCGAGCAAGAAAACTTTAGTGCTAGGCTGGAAAGCTATTAGTGGATAAAAAAAGGCGGGCTAGATCTAAAACTTTTGTGGCACATATTACCAATATGTGCCACCGATTTAAAAAAAAAATTCAAAAAAACTGGACAGATCTGGCCAGAGGTGGGGGTCACCGTAGGAGGGCTAGTCTAGGCTAGGTCGAAGGTGGGTGTACGAGGGGGCTCGCTAGAGCAGAAGGAGGCCACCGCCAGAGGAGGGGGAGGAGGAGGAGGGGGTCGCTGGTGGAGGAGGGGGTCGCCAAAGGAGGAGGTCACCGGGGTGGTCTTTGTCGTCGTCGGAGGAGGATCTCACCAGGGTAGAGGAGGAGGAAGAGCTCACCGGGGTGGAGGAGGAGGAGGGAGGAGCTCACTGATGAGTGCATATTATCATCATGTTTTATATTATTATTTTGCACTATAGTGCTAGAATCTTGGTATTTTAGGCGCTCACACGCACCTTTTATGTTTATTTTCACCAGGATCACGACAGATGATGGATACAATGGACACAACTCTTGGACCAATTGTACTGGAGCGAAAAGGAGTCAAAAACAACGTAAATCTCTAAATTGGGAAATATCAATAAGACCAGAAGAAAACCCGAATCGATTAGAGGACACAGAAGGTTTAACGACCAACTATATGGCGGGAGAAACTTTTCCGGCCATATAGTTCCCGTCGTATAGTTGGCGCCGACACTGCGTCCTCAAATAGTATCACCCCGTCCAACTGGATCGGGGAGATGACATACAGAACACCCAAAAATCCCTAAAAACCTCACCTCCGGAAGGGATCTAGAGGGGGAACTTGCCCTAGGGATCCATCTTCGCCCTAAGAGATCTGGGAGGCCAAGGCATCGATCTCCATATTTATCAACCGCTGCACCACGATCATCTCCATCCATCCCATCTAGATCTTGTTGTAATTCTAGCACTAGTTGTGGATTTATACAAAAACTATTCATCTATAATTGTTTCCATTACCATTGCCATTATGCTGATTGCCTCCATGTCTGAGTAGATCATTAGTTCTTTGGGAGATGGAGAAACCCTACTATGTGATTGAGATGAGATAGAGATTATTATGTTATACATCATTATGTGTATGTGTTAATTTTCTTCATCTTGATGTTGAGAGTTGTGCACCTCTTTAATATTTGCCTCTTACGAGGACTTGATGAAGGGGATTACTTGTTGGTAGACGGAAGGATGATCGCACTTATTGTGACTATATAGCTGTTGTCATTCCTTATGTACTAACTTGGGGAAGCAAGGAGAACTCATTAAGACATGTCCATGCCACGGGACAAAACCCTTAATAGAGATATAATACGATTGCCGTCGTTTATCTGTCAGCTATGGTTAAGAAGGATGATGTGAGCAGTGGTTGCTGGCTATTTGTCCATATATGGAGCTCCTCCCACATACATACATGTGATGAAAATATTGGTTATGATAATCTTAAATACTCAATCTAAATTGCTAGCAATGTATCCACCACTCACCGAGAACACCTTTTTCCCTATTGTAGTTCCAAGATTTCTTACAAACATGATTCCGATTTTCTGTATTAAGTTTACTTTACTTTATTGTCTTGCTCAATCAAAAACCCCCAAAAATTCTACTTTTCTTGCATCTTATAATTATTCCTTAAGTGCTTTGTTTAGTTTTAGTTAAAAGCATTTTAGTCTTTCGCCTACTGCTCCCCGTGGGATCGGTATCTTTAATTTGAAACTATCTACAAATGATTGGTGCACTTGCAGTCATCAAGCTATTTTCTGGCGCTATTGCTGGGGAGCTTAGTGCTATAAGTCACTTTACTTTTAGTTATTTACTTCTGTTGTACTAATTTTTGATTTGAGTTGCAGGACCATAACAATGGACAACACCCAACACTTAATCCAGCTTGAGGCAGTAAGGAAAATGGGTACACCCATGGACTCTTTTATAACTGTTAATAAAAGCATAAACCCCGATGGTATTGAGATCCAACCCTTATTATTTGAATTAATCAAACTCTAAGAAAATTATAGATCGTCGAGGGAATCTCTCATACTCCACCATACTCGCTCCGGCTTAAGGTGAAGCCCTGCGAGATATCCCTTCTACTTCCGGTACCACGCCGTTGTGCTGCCGGAATCGCGAGGAGAGTGCTACAACCTCCGCTGCCTGCTAGAACAAGGGAGAGGAAGGTCTTCGTAGAGTACCGAACGTGTGACCGACTGCGGGAGCGCTGCCGGAACGCAGCGCCGGAAGGATCGTCTACGCGATCTTGAGATCGGGAAGAGTACGACTACATCACCCACGAGAATCCGCTCTTGTTAAACACTTTGGAATCTTCGAGGGTGAGTTATTCTATCGACTCGTTGCTACAATCTAGTAGATATATCTTGGCTTGTTTGTTTGTATGCGATAGAATTTTTTTGTTTTTCCATGCTACAGTACCAAGATATGTGCCTTGGTCGGGTCAAGAAATAACTTGGAGCATAAAGTATCACCCCAAGATCATGCCGAGTCCGGGGTCATATGCACTCGTGTTAGATCCGACATTTGTTGGACCGAGCATTGATGTGAAATTTTCAAAAGTACTCATTGATAATGGGAGCAGTATCAATATCATGTACAAAGATACAATGCATACTGCAGTCCACGAGGACCACATTCCATGGGATAGTTCTAGGGCTTTCATGCGAACCCATTGGAAAGGTTCGAGTGGATGTGTTATTCGGCACAAGAGATAACTGCAGAGCAGAAAATTTAGAGTTTGAAGTGGTGGATCTAGAGAGTTGCTATCATGCTCTACTCGGACGGCCAACATTGGCCAAATTCATGGGCAGCTGCCACATAACTTACCTGAAAATGAAGTTTCCCGGACCACAAGGGGTGATAACAGTAGCAGGGGATTACAGGAAGTCAATGGAATGTGCTTCAGCCGGGTCAAATTTGGCCGAATCATTGGTAATAGCAAGAGAAAAAAGAAGGATTCAGGAGGTAGCTGCCCTCGCTTAGTCGACACAGCTAAATATGCCGGCATTAGCCAACCCACATGGAAGTGTCTCCTTTCAGCCGACTAAAGAAACAAAAAAGTTCCAGATAGATGAGCAATTCCCAGAGCGCACCGTCACTATTGGTGCCGGCCTAGATGCTAAATAGGAAAGCGAGCTCACCAACTTCCTCCGTGAGAATCGGGATATCTTTGCATGGTCAACTCAGGATCTGCAAGGTGTGCCGAGGGAGTTGGCTGAGCACTCTCTGAATGTAAGGCCAGGAGCAAGGCCGGTGAAGCAACCTCTCCGCCGCTTCACCGAGGACAGGAGAAAAATAATAGGGGATGAAATAGCTCGGCTCCTTGCGGCTAGGTTCATCATGGAGGTGCTGTATCCGGATTGGTTATCAAACCCGGTGCTAGTGGAAAAGAAGAAGGATGATCCAAATGTAGCCATTATATGGCGAATGTGTATCGATTACATTAACCTGAACAAGGCGTGTCCAAAAGATCCTTTTCCTTTACCTAGAATAGACCAAGTCATTGATTCGACTGCTGGTTGTGAGCTATTGTCATTTCTAGACGCGTATTCTGGTTTTCACCAGATACCGTTAAACCCGGCCGATCAAATAAAGACTGCGTTTATTACCCCGTACGGGGCTTATTGCTATCGCACCATGCCATTCGGCCTGCGTAATGCGGGGGCAACGTATCAGAGATGTATGCAAAAATGTCTACATGACCAGATAGGAAAGAATGTACAAGTGTATGTAGATGACGTGGTTATCAAAACCAAAGAAAGCAAAACGCTACTGGAGGATATATGACAAACTTTCGCGAATCTGAGAAGGTTCCAAATGAAGCTAAACCCGGAAAAATGCACTTTCGGTGTGCCTGCGGGAAAACTGCTCGGTTTTCTCGTATCTAGCCGAGGTATAGAGGCCAACCCAACTAAGATAAAAGCAGAGGAAAGGATGGAATTGCCGAGATGTCTAAACGACGTACAGAAGTTCACAGGTTGCTTAGCCTCGCTCAGCCGATTTGTATGTCGGCTGGGAGAGAAAGAATTACCACTTTATCAGTTGATGAAAAAATCTGATAGGTTTATTTGGACACCACAAGCAGACAATGCATTCCATGAATTGAAAAAGATGTTGGTCACAGCGCCAGTCTTGGCTTCTCCATTGTCGAAAGAACCTATGCTACTTTACATAGCAGCCACGAACAGAGTAGTGAGCGCGGTGATCGTGGTGGAATGAATTGAAGATGATAAATCTGTACAAAGGCCGGTGTATTACCTAAGCGAGGTACTATCAGCCTCAAAACAAAATTACCCACATTATTAGAAGATGGCATATGGGGTGTACATGTCAGCGAAGAATCTTAAACATTACTTCGAAGAGCACCCCATCAAGGTGATTTGTGAAGCACCCATAGCCGACATATTGAGCAACAAAGATGCAAGTGGCCGAATAGCAAAATGGGCAATTGAATTGTCATCTTATGCTCCGCAATTCGATAGGCGAGATGCAATCAAATCTCAGGCTGTGGCCGACTTCTTCATGGATTGGGCCGAGGTACAATATGAGCCACCATTACCAGATCCGAATTATTGGACGATGCACTTCGATGGTTCCAAACTAAGAAATGGTTTGGGGGAAGGAATAGTCTTAACCTCGCCAAAAAGAGACCAGCTGAGATATGTGTTGCAAATACATTTTGCCGCGTCAAACAATGTTGCCAAATATGAAGCACTCGTCCATGGATTGAAGGTGGCAAAAGAGATTGGCATACGCCGAATCTTGTGCTACAGAGACTCAGATCTAGTAGTACAACAAGTCTCAGGCAATTGGGATGCGTTAGATGCCAATATGGCCTTATATAGATTTCATGTGCAAAAACTCAGTGGATACTTTGATGGATGTGAATTTCATCATGTACCTCGGGCGGAAAACGACGCCGCAGACACATTGTCAAAACTCGGATCAACCAGACAATCGATTCCCCCAGGTATCACCCTAGAGCACCTGAGAAAACCATCAATAACACCATCACCGGAGTCCGAATCTATTTTTATTCCGGCAAAATCAAGCGAAGATAGTGTGCCAATGGAAGTTGACAAGGAATGTAACCCGGAATTTCCAAAAATGAACCCGGCCGATGCACGGACGGATATGGGGGAATCCGAGGTAATTATGTCAGTAGAAAATATGGAAATAGATAGCGAGATTACCCTAGAAAAAATCATACCAACATGGGCGCAACCCATATTTTCTTTCCTCAGAGACGCGATTTTGCCGAATGACGAGGTACTGTCAAGACAGACACTGAGAAGAGATAAAGCTTATACAATCATTAATAATGAGCTGTATAAAAGGAGCGTCACAAGCGTGTTGCAAAAATGTGTGAGCTCGGCGGAAAGCTAGGAGATACTCCTAGATATACATCAAGGAGAATGCGGTCATCATGCCTAATCCAGAGCTTTAGTGGCCAAAGCATTCAGGCATGGGTTTTATTGGCCAACAACGTTGAAAGAGGCCAAAGAACTGGTTGAAAAATGTAATGGTTGCCAGAGATACGCGAGCAAGATACATATGCCATCATCCGAGTTAAAAACGACACCAATTACTTGGCCATTCTCTGTATGGTGCTTAGATATGGTGGGACCATTTAAGCCGGCCCGAGGCGGGATGACCCACATCTTAGTCATGGTGGATAAATTCAAAAAATGGATTGAAGTAAAACCAATAAAGAAATGTGATGGGCTAACAGCAGTAAAATTCCTCAAAGATATTATCTTAAGATATGGCTACCCACACAGTGTTATTACAGACAACAGTACAAACTTTGCAGAAGGAGCTTTCGCTAGATTCTGTCAAGAAAAGCACATAAGACTAGATGTCGCCTCTGTGGCGCACCCAGCATCCAATGGACAAGTAGAAAGATCTAATGGACTGGTATTGTCCAGAATAAAACCACGACTCGTCGAACCGCTGCAAAGGTCGGCAAGATGTTGGATTGAGGAACTACCAGCAGTACTATGGAGCCTCGGGACTACCCCAAACAGATCAACAGGTTATACACCATTTTTTCTAGTGTATGGGGCAGAAGCTGTGCTTCCAGCCGACATAATACATGATTCGCCAAGGGTTACCCAATATAAAACCGCTGAAGTAAATGAAGTAGCTCGGCAAGATGATGTCGATCTGCCAGAAGAAGCTAGAGAGCTGGCGCTATCAAGATCAGCTATCTATCAGCAGGACTTGAGACGATATCACAACAAGAAGGTGAATCCCAGAGTGTTTAAAGAAGGAGATTTGGTTCTCCGGCTGGTGTAACGCACGGCCGGCATGCACAAACTGTCACCTCCATGGGAAGGACCATTCATCGTGAGAAAGGCATTGCACAATGATGCGTACTACCTAATCGATGCTCAGTCACCAGGAAAGAACAAGGCAGACAAAGCCGGCGAAGAATCGAAAAGACCATGGAACGTAGCTTTACTTCGTCCATTTTACTCATAGGAGTCATCTACCACACATCGTCAAGTGGCGCTTCAGGACGGAGCATCCGCTATGTATTGAACCTCGGCGCCCAGAGCAGTGGCTCGGGGAATGCCATATGTTGTTTTTTGATTTTGCGTTATGTATTAAACCTCGACACCTTGAGCAGTGACTCGGGGACTGCCCTGTATTGTTTCTGAGTTTGGTTTATCTATTAAACCTCGGTGCCTTGAGCAGTGGCTCGGGGATTGCCATATGTTGTTTTTGATTTTGTGCTATATATCAAACCTCGGCACCTTGAGCAGTGACTCCGGGACTGCCCTATATTGTCTCTAAGTTTGGTTTATGTATCGAACCTCGGCGCCCAAAGTAGTGGCTCGGGGACTGCCATATATTGTTTTTTATTTTTTGTTTACGTATTATACCTCGACGTCTTGAGCAGTGACTCGGGGACTGCCCTATATTGTTTCTAAACTCGGTTTATGCATTAAAACTCGATGCCTTAAGCAATGGCTCGGGGACTACCCTATATTATTTCTAAGTATGGGTATCCTGTCTTACAAGAGTGAGTACCAAACTTCGGCACCCAGAGTGATGCCATTTCACTTTCCCCAAATACGGCCTTCGAGATCTATACCCAGATTAACAGTCCAAAACACAGCGGTCACGCTTCGGAGCTTATCGAAAGTGAGGCAATATTGAACGCCGAACTACGGTAGAACAAAGATTACTCCAAACTCAAGAAATTGAAAGCAGCCAAAGCAAGGATTCGGACAAACACGACCAGTTTAAACAAAGTGATAATGATTACAACCACATTAGCGGCACAAGGCACAAGAGTTTCATACCGCACAAAAGACGGACTAATGTTTGACGTACATCATATGCCCGACATACCAGGGATAAGAAATGACTTAGAGTTTTTTAAACTGGAGAGGCAGTGACTTGGTCAGGAGCTGGGCACTCCGAGGTAGGTGGCACTTCGGCCGAAGTTGCCTTGCCCTCCACAGATCCAGGAGCGACTTTGGGGGAAGCCCGAGGTTGTTGAGAAACGTCAGCTTGCGCTGTGGAATTCCCAGTCCCTTTGGAGGAGGATCGCGCGTCGCCATTACCATCCGAGCTCGAATTGGAATCACCAGAGGTAGCTGAGTCACCCTCATCTTCGCCCTGTTCGGCTGAGTTATCATTAGAGGCATCCTCAACTTCGACCTCGTCTTCCGGGTTAGGAAGGAAACTCGGCCCTTCATTCCAGGTATGCACGTCTGCATACTCGACAAGCTGGAAGGCACGAGCCTGCCGAAGAGCGACGAAGTCTGGGTCCTCAACCCAATGGGAACCAGTGTGCAAATTTATCAGGGTATCAAGGGAGATATCCTAATACCATGACATAATAACTGTGAGAGCCATATCAGCACCAGCTCGTCCGGCGGATTCCCTCCAAAGACTTAGCTGTCTCTCAGATGCCATTAATCTTTCCACCAATATTTTAACCTCATCAATGTCAGGAGTCCCAGAACTATTCGGCCAGAGAACATGGTAGGCCCGGATAGCTGCCTGCACCAAATCCCTGCCCATAATCGTCATTTGACCAACAGCAGCGCCAACATCAACCACGAAATCTTCCATCGAGTATTCTGAGTTCGCATCAGCAGGAACACCTCGGCACGCATGAGCATTAATCACCACTTTAGAGCTCACGGGCTTAGCTTCCGGAAAATGGTCTGCGCAAAACACAAGTGCGTTGGTCAGTAGTAAGAAAGGGAAAAAGATAACTCGGCCGCGGTCAGAAGCTTACGGTGAATATAGCTCAGCATTATCTGAAGATATTTAGCCCAGTCACTCTTGCTTTTCTCAAAGCGAGTGATCTCCTCGCTCATCCCCCGTGTCTTCAGTTCGGCAGCCTCGAGGAGCTCTTTATTTTTCTGCAATTGCAGAGCTAGCCGATTCTTCTCCTCGGAGAACTCCTGGTCGACTTTTTCTAACTCAGACTTCTGAGAACGCTTGAGGGACTCCACCTTGGCACGCAAGAGAGTTATCTCGTAATATTTGTCTTTCAGCTGCGCCGAGTGAGTGGCGGCCTGTTCTAAAAAATGCAGCATCATATATGGCATGGGTATGCATTCTTGGTGTGACACTGCAAAAGTTTGTAACTCGGCTATACCGAAGCCAGAGGGGTTAAGAGAAACCCGACGCATATTTCACATAGATATGCGTAAAAGACAAAGAGTAACTAACCTTCCAGGGCCTTGACTTTCTTTTCAAGACGGATATTAAGATTGTTGATATTACCTATTCACCAGCAAATTCAGCTAACACCCCACTTCCAAAGCAATAAGAATTTTAAGAATAATGCGAAAGCTCGTTAACTTACCATCTTTCTTTACCACGGGAATGAACTTCTCGTACTTCTCTTGCAACTTTTTATGGGCAAAGAGCAGCCTTTGGAATTCGGCGGTACGCCGATCATGCGCAACCTAAGCAACGGAACAAATAGCAATAAGATATTCGGACATGCGAAAGATCCGAATCAAGCAAAGCTTAATTCAGATCTAGGTGGCTGGATATTCAAAGCTAAGACAGATCCGAATCAATCAAAGCTTAATTCAGATCTAGGTGGCTGGATATTCAAAGATAAGATAGATCCGAATCAAGCAAAGCTTAATTCGGATCTAGGTGGCTGGATATTCAAAGCTAAGACAGATCCGAATCAAGCAAAGCTTAATTCGGATCTAGGTGGCTGGATATTCAAAACTCAGACAGATACGAATCAAGCAAAGCTTAATTCGGATCTAGGTGGCTGGATATTCAAAGCTCAGACAGATCCAAATGAAGAATAGCTTAATTTGGATCTAGGTGGCTGGATATTCAAAGCTCAGACAGACCCAAATCAAGCAAAGCTTAATTCGGGTCTAGGTGGCTGGATATTCGAACCCTAACAAAAACTAAACTAAGTAAAGCATTATAAAACTTCCAAACAAATAACAAGTTATTCGGTTGCAAGCTTCATGGACTAGAGTATATATAATAGCATTAGGAGGACTAATCAAAACTCCATAAGAACAATTACCTCATTCATATTATCACTTTCAAGAACGATCTTGGCAGCCTGATGTAGGCGGCTGCTGATATCGGAGAGTTGAAACGGCTGGCTCCTTGGATTACCTTCGAGCTGATCGGCTGTGTTCCAATTGTTGGCATACTCGACCAACGAGCCGAGACTGTTCCCACTCTCTGTGCGAGTCAGAACTTTACCTCGGACATGTTGGGTAACCACCTCCGCCGCCGGACTCTTGTGGAGAGCAAGCTGTGTATCAGCAGTCGGAGTAACAATGCTCTTGACAGAGGAAGCCCCCTTGTGCAGCGCATCATCAATTGTAGGCTGAGATGAGCTGGCAAGTCCTTTCTGAAAGGACGAAGGCTTGGTAACAACGATCTTTCTTGCCTTAGGAGAGGAGTCAGAAGGAGCCGATACCTCGGCACTTGGGGTGGCATCTTTGGGAACCGGAGGGATTACGGTTGAAGAGGGCGCCGAGATATTGATATCCTCGGCTGGAGTTGGTGTCGCAGTAAAGACGGCGGGGGTCGGAGGAATCTCAGCAGAAACATCGGGGTTCACGGAGGAGGCAGCGGGTTCGGTAGGAATATCTGTGGGCTAAGGTGTATCAGCATCAACAGGAGAAATCTCAGGCGCATCATGGCGAAGTGGCGTCTGATTCGGAGCAGGAGGAGAAGCAACGCGAGCAGGACTCGGAACTCTGGTATCCTCAGGAGGCGGAGGAGAAGGCGGCCGAGTCGTACGACTCGTCATGCTGGGACCGCTGGGCTTAACAGAAAGAGGAGCCCTGCAAAGACAGAAAAGGTCAAGTCAGAAGGGAGAAAGAGAGAAACAAGAAATACAAACAAAAGTAACTCACCCAGTAACCCCGGGCATAGTTTTACGCTTCGGAGGGTGCTGGGCTGACTTCTTCATTCGTTTTCTGGGAGCAGCTTCTGAGGCATCAGCTCGAGCTCTACGTTTCCCCGAGGTAACGGGAGGCCGGGAGGCAAGAGGCTCGTTGTTGTGAACCTAACCGTCCGGATTAGCTGAGAAAGTAGAAGCCGGAAATGCATAAGAAATTGGCATTGCGGCAACTACCTCTAGAACTTGGACCTATTCCGAATCACCTTCCTCCTCATGGGCCGGGGTCTTGCCGCGAGCGCGAGCCGGAGCGAGATCCGACTTGGGAACGAACTCTTCTGAGTCCGTCTCCCCGCTGTCCGGAGTATTCCGATCCGCGGGCCATGGGAGTGTCAAAACCTCGGTGTCTCCAGTCTTCTGCTCCTCAAACCTCTGCAGGACAAGAAAGAGAAAAATTAGCAAAAAGAGTCACAGACGCGATTAGGAAGCAAAACACAAAGGCGTAAACTCACCTCGGGAGGGGGATGCTCATGGGTGAACGGCTTCAATCCCCAGGCCCAGTCCTCCGGCATCTCCGTCTTAAAGATAGCCCGGACACGTTTGAAGATGAGGTAGTTGTCTAGCTCCACCTCGAGACTCGGTTGGGATCGAGAGGACCACTCATGTAGCAGAGCTTGTGTGTGCGTTTCTGGAAGGGGCAGATCCGGCTGCTGATGAAGGCAGTCATCAGATCCTCACCGCGTAGCCCGGAGCGGATCAGTTCCTTCAGCCGAATCTCAAAAGCCTCGGCCAGAGCATGACTCTTCCTCGGGTTATAGGTCCAGTTCTTCTTGGAAGGGGGGCCGATGGAAAAAGCAGGGAGCCGAATCTTATCCTCATTCCCAGAGTTCTTGACATAAAAGAACGACTTATGCCATTTCTTGCATGATTCTAGACCTGCAACGTGAGGAAATTCGGATTTCCTCCGAGGTGTGATGGACGCGGCTCCACATTGGGTGAGCAACTTCTCGGAAGGTTGTAGAGATTTGTCTGGGACGACGTTGGATCAAATCTGAAAGAACTTTGACCAAACATGCACAGACGTCCATAGGCCGAAGTATCCCTCTAAGGCAGAGATGAAGGCAGAAAGGGAGGCGATAGCGTTAGCAGGAAGATGATGCGGCTGAAGGCCGAAGTAATCAAGGAACTCCCTAGCGAAATCGCTGAGATGGAGACCAAACCCGCGAGCGAAATGTGACATGAAGACTACGTATTCGCCCTCCCTAAGAACTAGAGAGGATTCACTGCCGGGTAAGCGACAAGTTACCTCGGCAGGAATCCGGCGAGTCCAGATTAGCCACTCAACCTCTCGGCGGGTGACGGAAGAGCCTTGCCACGAGCCCCGCTCGGGCCCAGATGCAGCATCGTCATCCTCAATGAGGGCACCACTGACGGAACTCGACATGGGGTCGCCGGAGAAATTTACGGAGGAAGAACTAGCGGCAGAGGAAAACCTAGAACTGCAAGGCCCCGTCGCGATTCTACGCAAAAACGGCGGCGGATCAGAGAAGGAACTACCGCGCGAAAAAAGCAGAGATGTCTAGAGGAGATCCTAGGCGATAGGACCGGAGGAACTCACCGGCGACAATGCCGGAGCTAGCGAACGGAGACGAGGCCGACGGAGCGGTGCAGTGGAATCCCTGCCGTCGGAGACCCAGATGAGCGCACGACGGCGGAAGCGCGAACGAGGGCAAAGGCGAGAGGAAGGAGAAGGGCACAGGTAAGCGGAGGGGGAAAGTGAGTCCTACAGCCCTGCGCCCCTCTTTATAACGACGCCGCCTGAGAGGTAGTGGGATCGTGGGTGTTGCGGTTATCTGTGTAGATCGTGTACGCCGCACGACCGCGCGCCGCTAAGTGGAACCACACGGGCGACCACACAATGAAAGAGAAGGCCAAGATCCCTGACGGGAACGGCACGCGAGGCGTCGCAACGCCGACGCAACAGGCACAATAATAGCTGTAGCCTGTCAGTAAGTACAGTAGAGGAGCAAAAAACTAGACAAACAATGATGAATATGACACGTAGGACGAGGCGTACGCGAGAATACATGCTGATACCTCGAACCAGAAAAAGATAACTCAGAAACATTGGGAAACGAATATCATGAAACTGATACGGCCCGGCCGAAGTTATCAGCAGGGCCATACCAACTTCGGGGACTAATGTTGGGGAGGTGACCTCGGATAGGGTAAAGACGGAGAAAGACGAAAGGATGTTCCCCCTCCAGTTTTAGAGTTACAGTTTAAGTCGACCGAATCCTATAGAGGTCGGCCGATATATGAAAGATCAGGACCATTATGATGATTTCCAAGCATTACCCGGCCGGGATACTGCGTAAGTCGGCTGGGTTAGCCCGAGTAGTCTTATGCAGGTGAAGGACGGGCCGAGTTATGCGAGGCAGGGCCGAATGATACGAAGCTTGCAGGAGAAGGAGAAGCCTAAAGTCAAACTCTAGTCACAGGCTAGGGAGAATCTGAGCAGAGCCAAGCACAAAGGCGTAGAGCGATAGAGGGGCAGAAGGAGGTCATGGAGGTGACAGTTTTGAAGCCCGAGGCACGCAGGAGGGGCCCTCTGGAATCTTGCCGTCATTAGAAGGGCGACACGGAAAGGAGGCCGCCGAGTTACTATATTGGGACAAGCATATTCCTCGAATATGCTTGCCATGTCAGCCCTAGAGGAACCCATGGCTCTCTTTTATAAGGGGAGGCTTGGACCCTGAGGAGGGCATCGGCTCATTTAGTACCGTTAGGCTGGTAAAGTTCTCTCTTTCTTCTTGTACACAGCTCAAGGAGCACTTGTAGCCCAAGGAAGGAGAAATAAAGATCTTTACCTTAGTCTTTTGTGTGTAGAATCAACTATATCTTCCCTCCCCAGATCCCTCTAGCATCCATTGGCCCCATACTTTAGCCTACCCATGGCATCTGCCGTGCCACCACCACGACAATTATGGACAAACTTTCTTATACGGATTTTTTGAGCCAATTTCCACTATAAATATTACGCCTTCATCACTTTATGAGGAACTTCGCTACAATTTAAGTAATCCAGATGTGGAACCAATAAACACTATTATTAAATTGTCTAATAGAACTAATATAAAACCGGAAGGTGTTATTAGAAATATCTATGTCTTTATTGGATCACTCATGTACCCCCTTGATTTTCATATTGTTGATATGCCTCGAGATTCCTTTTTTCCTATTCCTTTAGGCAGGCCTTTTGTTTCTATAACCAAAGCTCGAATTGATAATAAAAAGGAGACTATTTCAATGATGTTTGGAGAAGAGGAAATGACATTCCACTTTGCCAAACTAAAGAAGACGCCATATGAAGTGGAAGATATCAAGGAAGACAAAACAATTGCCAAGCTAGCCGCAATTCATTTCAGCACTCCGCAAGATGAATTGGAGAGGATCCTAATTAATTGGGAAGAAGCACTAGACGATGAGGAAAGAGAAGACATGGATGATTACCTTGATTCCATTCCGGAAGCACAAAATTCACGTGACTATGAAGAACTGATAAGAAAAGGAGACAAAAAACCTCCGCCAATTGAATTGAAACGACTTCCAGACAATATGAGGTATGAGTTTTTAGATAATGAAAATAAATGTCCTGTTATTATTAGTAAAATTTATCAAAAAATGAAACAAATAAACTCATTTCAGTCTTGATCAAGCATCATGAAGCATTTGGATATACTCTAAGTGATATTAAAGGAATATGTCTATCTATTGTAACACAGAAGATTACCATGCTTGAAGATGTTGTACCCGTAGTTGACACACAGAGAAGGCTTAATCCGAAAATGAAGGAAGTAGTAAGAAAATAAGTTATATGCTTATTAGATGTCGGCATAATATATCCTATTTCTGATAGTAAATGTGTTAGCCCATCTCATTGCATACCAAGACAAGTGGGTCTTGATGCTGCTATGAATGAGAATGGTGAGATAGTTCCTATAAGACCTATTATTGGATATCGCATGTGCATTGATATTAGAAAACTAAACCGTGAGACACAGAAAAATCATAAACCTATACCATTAATGGAATTTTTTAGAAAGACTTAGCAATCATTCTTATTTTTGTTTTCTTGATGGTTATTCCAGTTATTATCAAATGGCAATACAACCCAAAGATCAAGAGAAAACAACTTTCACTTGTCCTTATGGCACATATGCTTATATATTAATTCCATTTGGCTTATGTAATGCAACTGCAACTTTTCAAGAATGTGTTTTAAAAATCTTTGATGATCTTGTTGAGAATACTATGGAAGTTCTAGCAAATGATTTCGTTGTTTGTGGAACAACATTTGATAAGTGTATTGATACGTCCAATTTGCATCACCATTCTATATCATAATTTTCCTATAATCATTGATATATGTCTTATTATGAGGTATTGCTTATGTCTTTTCATCTGTTTATGCATGTTGGATGATTCTTGGAGGATGAACTGCCTAAGTCTGGATTCTGATGGAAAAAGAGGTGTTTTGATGAAATTTTGCGAAGATCAGAAAAATACCATAAAAATATGTGAAAATTATATTTCCCAGAAGACAGAGGAAGTCAGAAGGGGAGGCGTAGAAGGGCCATAGGGGGCCCACACCCCCTAGGCGCGGGTCCCCCTGGGCCGCGCCTAGGGCAGGTGTGGCCCACCTGCTCAGCTCCCGACTCCGCCCTCTCGCCTATATCTTCCTTACGGAACCTTAACATAGGGGGAGCGACCATAGATAGATTTCCGCCGCCTCTGCAGGGCGGAAAACACCGAGAGAGAAATATCTCTCTGGCAGACAGATTTCTATCAAGGAAAGTCCTTCCCGGAGAGGGGAGATCATCACTATTAACACCATCGTAAAGCTAGTCTTCATCGGGATCATCATCATTATCATCCACACCATCATCTCCACCAGCACCATCATCATTACTCCATACCGCTGTAACAATCGTGTTGAATACTTGCTTAGTTCATTAGGGGGAACTTTCTCGGTGTTGATTACTATTGTAGTTGATGCTTGTGAGTGGAACCATTGGATTATTGTTTATGTTCAGATTGTTTTCCATCACCATATCATCTTTGATCTTGATCCATATGATGTCTCGTGAGTAGTTCGTTTAGTTCTTGAGGACATGGGAGAAGTCATGTTGTTAGTAGTGGATTTGTGTTGAGTTATTATTCAATGATTTAGTATTTAAGTTGTGGTAATATTCTTCTAGTGGTGTCATGTGAACATCGACTACATGATACTTCACCATTTATGGGCCTAGGGGGATGCATTGTGTATTTGGATACTAATTGTGGGGTTGCCGGAGTGACAGAAACCTGAACCCCCGTTAGGACACCTTTGCACAAGGGAGCGTAGGATCTCAGAGTTTAAGGTTGTGGTTAGGTTTATATCTTAATTACTTTCATTTAGTTGCGGATGCTTGCATGGGGTTTAATCACAAGTATGTATTAGTCCAAGCAAGGTATATGTTAGCACAGGTTCACCCACACAACACTTACAACACCAAAGAAGAGTACTCAGCTATTTGAAGCGAAAGCACTTGACATAATTCCCATGTGTCCTCGAGAACATTTGGTCCTTATAAGTATTTCCACCGGCTTGTCCTTTGCTAAGAAAGGATTGGGCCACTTTCTCGTTGTCTTTATTACTTGCACTTTTTTTTTGCTTTATCAGTAAACCCCTAAAAATCCGTTTGCTAAGTATTTACAGAGATTTCCTGCTCCATACCACTAGTCAACACCTTCTGCCCCTCGTTGGGATCGACACTCCTATTTATCAAAAGTACTACGATACACCCCTATTCTTGTGGGTCATCAAGACTATTTTCTGGCGTTGTTGCCGGGGAGTGAAGCGCTATTGAAGAGTGGAACTGGTAAGGGAAACTTCTACTATGAGTATTCCTTTTGTTTCTGTTTGTTGCTTTGTTTCCAATATGGATAACCCACTTGGTTTTCTGTTTGGGAAAACTACTACCACTGTTAGGGCAGTACATGAACCACCACCTGTTGAGATAGATCCTTTTTAAGATACCTACAAGTATTGTTGATCGTGTTATGGATAATTTTCATTTAGGGGATGGAATTATCCACCCTGGTGATCATTTTCTTTTTAACCATGAATTATGCGGGTTGTTTAAGTGTGCAGGTATCACAACTGAACAGGTGAAGAAGAAGTTACTCTCCATATCCTTGAAAGGGAGAGCTGCAGAATGGTATAAGTTGCTGAAGAATGGGAATCCATGGAATGGGAGGAAATTGCATCTCTCTTTTATTCTAAATTTTAACCCCTCAGTGAAATTCATAAGGATAGAAATCTGATATATAACTTTAGGCCTCATGATGGAGAGAGTACAGCTCAAGCTTGGGGGATATTGAAGTTGCTAATGCTTAAATGTCCTATTCATGAACTCCCTAACAATATTATTATCAATAACTTTTATGCTAGGCTTTCTCTTCATGATAACGATTTACAAGATGCTTCTTGTGCTGGATCATTCACACGTATGAAGGAAGAAGCTAAATGGGATCTCCTAGACCGAATTCAAGAGAACACTGAAGATTGGGAGAATGACAAAGGAAGAAAGTCAGGTATAAACTATGATTATGAATGCATTACATCTTTTATGGGAACTGATGGCTTCCGTGATATTAGTAATAAGTTTGGTCTTGATTCCCAAATTATTATCAACTGTTTTAAGGCTTTTTCCTCTTACATAGAAATTCCCAAGGATAAGTGGAATAAGTACCATGCACCTTATAAAGATGTTGTTAGTCATGTTCCTGTTAGAAGCACTGAAGTTTGTACCATTGATCATATTTTGCCTGGACCATATGTTGAGAAAATACCTTTCCTAGCTAAGGTAAATGAGTATTTTATGATGATTAGTGCAAATAACAAAGGTACACAGAAAACTATGGAGCTTGATGAGCAAATAAAAATTGAACCCGTGGTAGCTATTGTGAAAGACATTGTCACTAGAAATAAAGAGGATGAGCACATTGTCTTATGTGAAGACGCTTCTAATATTATCTCTCATCCTAGTAAAGCTAGAAAAGCTAGTGTTCCTATGCTTTCTGTTAAAATTGGTGATCATTGCTACTATGGTTTATGTGATATTGGTGCTAGTTCTAGTGCTATTACTTATGAGCTTTACATGGAAATTATGCATGAAATTGGTCCTTGTGAGCTTGAGGACATTGATGTGGTTATTCACCTTGCTAATAAGGAGACTATTTGCCCCATTTGTATTGTAAGAGATGTGGAAGTTCTCTGCGGTAAGATTAAGTATCCTGCTGATTTTCTAGTACTTAATTCAGCAGCTAGCAAAACTTGTCCTATCATTTTTGGTAGACCTTTCTTGAACACTTGTGGAGCTATTATAGATTTTAAGAAGGAAAAGGTTTTAACTAAGTTTGATGGAGATTCTTATGAGTTTAACTTTTCCAAATTTGCTAAAGCTCCTTGTGAAAATAGCTTGCCTAATAAAGATTTCAGGATGGAACAACTTGCTTCTATTAATCCAGTTTATGACCTTGGATCTCTTTTTGATGACTATAAGTATTCTCATTCTAATGATAAATTTGGTGCCAGTGACAGTTATATTGTCAACTTTATTCAAAGTGCTACTGAAAGTTATTATGAGAGAGGGAAACATGGTTTTATGCATATCAATAATGTTAAGTTTCCCCGTTTTATGTTGAAAGCTTTGAAGTTGCATATGTTTTGTCTTCCTATGCTAGTGGCTTTTTGTTTCAACAATTCGTTTTCTCATGAAACTCCCATGCATAGTAAGTGGGTTAGACTCAAATGTGTTGGTTATTTGCTTCTTGATGCTCTATTTCACTTCAAATATTTATCTCCTATGTGAGCATCTTTGAAATTTTCAAGCCTAACTTAAAGGCATTAAAGAAAAGTACTTGTTCGGAGATAACCCAAGAGTTTTGTCTAGTCTTGGAAGTTATTACCTCAGTAATAACCGCTCCTTATCCTTTTTTTAGTTTTTGTGTCAAGTTCAACTACTTTTGTGAAGTAGAGGAGTTGTGAAAAGTGGCTGTCCTGGGACAGATTTTTGTGCTGAGTTGTAAAAATTCGTGAAGGATCTCAGTACATCGTATGGAGCTGTATTTTTCTGGGGTTGTTCTCCAAGTTGTTACCCAACTTTCATTAGTTTTGCACTTTTTTATTTGAGCAACATAAGGTTTTCGAAAAAATTAATCTTTACCTGCTGTTCTGTTTTGACAGATTTCTGCTATCATTTGCATTTGCCTCTTATAGAAGCTTTTGTTTTGATGGATTTCAGTTGAAGTGTGCACCTAAAGGTTTTTTGTTTTTGCTTACACTAATGTTGCCATTAAAGTTTGTGTATTGCCTTGGGAAGAAAGGAATTTCCAGGAGAATGAGGAAAAGGAGTATACAGAGTTCGTCTTTGAATAGGTAAAAGTGGTGAAAATAGAAGGTTCGTGAAATCCCTATCTTTTTATATTTTTTATGTTTTTTAATACATATGGAAGGTTACGAGATGGAACAGAGGGGTAAACGGAGGCCAGGGTGGCCAAACCCACCCCAGGCGTGGGCCCCAGCTAGCCAGGCCTAGAGGGGGTGTTAGCCCCCCGAGCTCCGTCTCCGCCTCGTTTTCGTACCAGTACCTTCCTTATGCATTGAAATTTCGTAATATATAACCCACTAGATCCCCCAAGGTTCGTTCATCGTGTTCTTGTCGTGTTTTCGTCTCAATCTGTTTTTGTCAGGAAATCTTCTCAAGTTTAGAGCACCATGGTCTCTGCCAATGACAAAGGCAAGAAGCCCGAGGAAGATGATCCTCAAAATCCCAAGGAGGAGGAGATTTTGGTAGGGTATGAAGGAGATATGGAGGAGGACAAGCATCTGGACACCCGCGCTACCGTCGCAAGCATTGGAGTGGTGGCAAAACCTACCAAGCTTAGGAGGACAGCACAGATGTCTATAGGAGGGAACCTTCACGTCTCATCTACAATCCACGGTCATCACCTCCACGTACCAAGAGACCCTTCCATACCCTTATACATGAGCGTCAATATCAACATGTGGCCAAAGGGAACTTGCCCTCGGTTTGGGATATGCCTCGTTCTAACAACGTAGTGAAGGAACACTCTAAGGAGGAAGAGTGGAGAAAGAATAATAAGGACTGGAATTCTAGTCCCGACATGATCATGAACCGCATTGAGTAGAATTCGGAGTTGATTCGTACTCTGACCTTTGAGATTGAGGATTTGAAGAAACTTATTGAAGAGCTTATCAAGAGAACACCACCACCATCGAAGGAGTAATTCGTCATCAGGTTCGGCATCCCCTTGGCTTGTTCCAAGCTTGGGGGAGTGCCGCGGTATCACCACCATTATCTTTCATCTTTTACATTTTTAGTGGATTCATATCTTTGGTAGAGATATTATCTTATAGTTTGGTTTGCATGTGGAAGTCTCTCTCCTTTAGTTGATTATCTATGTATCCCTTGGTGTGAGTGCCTTTATGGAATATTAATTAGAAGCCTCATCTTTTACTTTTTGCACTTCTTATTTTAGTTTGCAATCTCTATTATATGATAGATCTTGTTGATCAGTATTGGCATCACTTTGGGAGCATCAAGTAAATCTAAATTGGTTTTGGCAAACCGAGATCTGGTTAGTAGAAACACTTTCTGAAGTTTGAAAGGAAAATAAAAACCTTACAGGTATTTTGTATCATTTATTTTCTTTCTTATTGGCTCATAAGCTTAGTATTCTTTATTTAAGATCTTTTGTGCCTTCAAGGAAGATTGCATGTTTGGCTTTATTACTTGTATGTTTGCTTGTTTCTTTCAACTCTTTTGCTTGCTACCCAGCCTTGCTAGCCAAAAACCTGTTTTGAGAAGGCTTACTTCTCATGTTTCAAAACCCTTTGAACCAAAACCTTTGCCTTTTGTGTCCACCATACCTACCTATTAGCATTGTTGCTATTCGAAGAAAATTCTCAAGCTTAATCTATCTTTTGAATTAAAAAGTATTTTGTTATGTGAAAACTAGTTAGTAAAGCTCTCACGAATTTGATGGCACACCTTATTTACTTTCCCATAATAGACTTGAACCATTGTGTCATCGAAGTTGTATATGCTTGCACCTATACGTTGAAATTAGCAGAACCGTGCTGTCATGGGGAACGCTTTAAACATTTCACCTATACTTTGTACACAATTGATATCGTGCTCTTTTGTCTGTGGATGTCACTGGTGTGAAATAAAAAAGGGAGCTTGTAAGTCCATGGATTTTGTATTGTGTGTTAGAGAAACGCCCGGGCCGCTAGCCTAAGCCATGCCTAATCATGGTGGAAACTTGCAGCATCACCATAGTGAGCTATCTATGAAGCATCCTCAATAAAAAGCTATGCATATAGTAAATAAAAAGATCGCTGAGATTCTCACTGTCTACTTGCCTTGTCATTTTGGTTATGGGAAAGCTCCAGTACGATGTGCAAGGGGTACCCCGTTGGCGGTTCTCTATGATACACATGTACTTACAATGATAAGAACTTAAAGGTGACTGAAGTTGAGTAGCATGACGAGTGGCTCTCATATTCAAGGGCCATGAGATTGCCAACTTATATTTCGTCAAGCATATACTCCATCCTTGTTCACTTTAACCTTAATCATCTCAAGATGCCTATGATAAGGGCAATGAGGGCTCAAAGCTAGTAAGTACTATAATATTTTGGAAGCTCTTTATGACTTGTAATCCCTTCTTCCCTCTATGAAGGGACTTTTCTCCTATTCTCTAAGTTGAGTCAGTAAGCCTACTTCCTCTCTATCTCCAGCAAGCATTTGAGTTGTTGTGTTTCAAGCATTCATATGGTTATTTATTCAATCATATTCTTTATCTTCCTTGTTTGCACAAGACTCTTATCTATTGAGTATTACTTTGAAAGCCTTCATTGAAAAACCTTTTTGATCAAAGAGTGCTCATGTTTTGAAAACTTCTACGAAAAGCTTTTTGAGAAACTGTTTGCCAGCTGTTCTCTGACTAAGAACAAAGTTTGCCAATTCCAATTATGATTTATCTTTATGCATATCTATTGTGACTCCTGTACTCGTTGCAAGCTAAGTTATATAATGGTGATTTGCTTTCTTCTATGAGTTGTGAAATGGTAAGTGTGATGCTTCTTGTCCGTATTCTTTTATCGAAACTTCACTCCATAAACATGTGGACATGTTTACTGAGCTTAGTTTTCGCTTGGGGACAAGCGAAGGTCTAAGCTTGGGGGGAGTTGATACGTCCAATTTTCATCACCATTCTATATCATAATTTGCCTCTATTCATTTATATATGTCTTATTATGAGGTATTTCTTATGTCTTTTCATCTGTTTATACATGTTGGATGATTCTTGGAGGATGAACTGCCGGAGTCTGGATTCTGATGGAAAAAGAGATGTTTTGATGAAATTTCATGAAGATCAGAAAAATACCAGAAAAATATGGGAAAATTATATTTTCCCAGAAGATAGAGGAAGCCAGAAGGGGAGGCATAGAAGGGCCACAGGGGCCCACACCCCCTAGGCGCGGGTCCCTCCTGGGCCGCGCCTAGGGCAAGTGTGGCCCACCTGCTCGGCTCCCGACTCCGCCCTCTCGCCTATATCTTCCTTACGGAACCCTAACATAGGGGAGCAACAACAGATAGATTTCCGCCACCTCTGCGGGGCGGAAAACACCGAGAGAGAAAGATCTCTCCGGCAGACAGATTTCTTCCGGGGAAATTCCTTCCCAGAGAGGGGAGATCGTCGCCATCAACACCATCGTCAAGATAGGCTTCATCGGGATCATCAGCATCATCATCCACACCATCATCTCCACCAACACCATCATCATTACTCCATCCCGCTGTAACAATCATGTTGAATACTTACTTAGTTCATTAGGGGAAACTTTCCCGGTGTTGATTACTATTGTAGTTGATGCTTGTGAGTGGAACCACTGGATTATTTTTTATGTTCAGATTGTTATCCATCACCATATCATCTTTGATATTGATCCATATGATGTCTCATGAGTAGTTCGTTTAGTTCTTGAGGACATGGGAGAAGTCATGTTGTTAGTAGTGGATTTGTGTTGAGTTATTATTCAATGGTTTAGTATTTAAGTTGTGGTGCTATTCTTCTAGTGGTGTCATGTGAACGTCTGATGCTACACTCAACAGGGAGGAAGAGTGATTCGTTCGAAACCCCAAGAGCAAGGTATGAAGAGCACAACAACAAGATTTCCCTCAGTAGAAACCAAGGTTATCGAACCAGAAGGAGGAACGAAACATCACACGGGTGTTGGAAGAAACATGGAGACCTTCACAACATAAACTCAAGACTCTGTCCCAATGAATCAGTGAGGTTGTCAAGCTCACCGGTTTGCTGTAACAAAGGATTAAACATATGGTGTGGAAGGTAATGGTTTGCAGCAAGTAAAACAATGGAAGATGTATCAATGGTAAATATTGGACCGGGGTCAATAGTTCACTAGAGGTGCTCTCCTTAGATAAAAAACATGGCATGAAGGGGCAATTGACAGGAACTGAGCAAGGCATAACAATGCAATTACTATCTAGAAAGATCCTATGAAGTTGATTGAGCAATACAAAAATATACATAGACCGTAATCCAACTGCATCTATGACTAGAAGTCCACCTTCAGGTTATCATCTGAACCCCCTCCAGTATTAAGTTGCAAGCAACAGACAAATGCTTTAAGCAAAGTGTGTAAGGTAAACAATCCACATGTTCCATGAACAAGGTAACGTTGTTTTCTCCCTAGTAGCAACAACACATCTACAACCAAAGAGATTTCTGTCACTTCCCTTGGAAACTAGAGGCATGAACCCACTATCGAGCATAAATAATCCCTCTTGGAGTCACTAGCAACTACTTGGCCAAGATAACCACAAGCAACGGAGAGCATGCAAGATCACAAACAACACAGACATGATAGAATCATAAAGATAGAACCATTAATCAAACCAACATAATAATCTCAATATCCATCGGATCCCTGCAAACACAACATGCATGATTACAAATAAATTAGATCTTGATCATGAACGGAGCTCACAAGATCTAGACATGAAAGCACAAAGGAGGAGATACAACCATCTAGCTACTACATGGACCCATAGTCCAAGGTGGAACTACTCACAAATCATACCGGAGAGAAGGCCTCCGGGATGATCTCCCCTCCGGCAGGGTGCCGGGAAGAACTTCAGATCCCCTCGATCTAGGGACGATGGTGGAGGCGGCTACAGACGGTTTCGTGGATTTCTGATCGGGTCCCGAGAGTTTCTGCATCGGGGGCTTCTTATAGGCGAAGAGGGGAGTCCGGGAGGCTACCAGATTCGCCAAACCCTACCCAGGCGCGGGTCCACCTGACCCCGCGCCTGGGGTGGGTCTGGCCTCCCTGGCCAGCCCCTCCGGCTCTCCTCTGGACTTCTTGTTCCCCACGGAAAGTTATTGACTTTGGCGTTCGTCCCGTCCAATTCCGAGAATATTTCTTTACTAACTTTTCTGAAACCAAAAACAGCAGAAAACAGGCATCTGGCACTATTGCAACTTGTTAATAGGTTAGTACCATAAAACATGTAAAAAGCACCTAAAGTGTAGACAAGTAAAGCAAAGTAGATACTAAACAAGCATGGAGCATCAAAAATTATAGACATGTTTCTGACGTATCAACATCCCCAAGCTTAACTCCTGCTCGTCCTCAAGTAGGTATGTGATAAACAGAATAATTTTTGAGGTGACATGCACCCTCACAATAAAGATCCAACCATTTGCAAGCATTGAAAGATGGGATCAAAGAACTCTAAACATGTGCATGAAAGACGGAGTTCTAACAATAGGACATTGTAACTATGCATGCAACATGGCAAGCTACAAACAAAGATCATGAATAACATGCATTGAAAAACGTTTGTTTGTTTGTTTCACGTGCAGAAAACATAGCATAGTGGCAATTATCTTGTCCTTCATAGAGTAGCAATATAATGCATAGGACACCTGCAAAGTTCACAAGGGTGACTAGAAACAAATAGCACATGAACAAGTAACAACACAATATGCATAAATTAATAAGCTTTGGAACATTGCACACAGAATGACAACTATGCTCTCTTAATGGTGCCTAAAGGTAGAAGGTGGAGACTCAATTAATGGTGAAAGAAAGGCCTTTTTGTAAAGGAAGCAGGAACTACAAGTTTCAAAAAGAGCTTCCAAAAATTATGGTACTTATTAGCTTTCAGCCCTCATTGCCCCTATCATAAGCATCTTGAAGTGGTTAAGGTTAAAGTGGCAAAGCTCGAGTATATGCTTGACAAAGTTTAAGTTGGCAATCTCAAGTCCCTTGACTATGAGGGATACACCTCATGGATACTCAACTTAGGGCCCAGGCAAGTTCTTGTCACTTTATGTATTTGCATATCATTGAGAACCGCCAACGGGGTACCCCTTGCACAAGGTACAAGAGCTTTACCATAACCAAAATGACAAGGCAAGCATACAATGAGCATCTTAGCAATCTTTTTATTTACCATATGTATAGCTTTTTATTGAGGATGCTTCATAGATAGCTCACTATGGTAATGCTGCAAGTTTGCTGTAAGGTTCCCAATCTTTAATAAGGTAGAGATCCCTGTTTTTACAATGCTAGTCCCTGGATCAATAGCTAGCATCCACAGTTAAGATGTAATATCAAGAAACAAAGGTCATAATACAACTTTATAACCAGGAATAAAATAATTCATTACATCTTACATAGCTCATTTGTCTATTACATTATATTGCAGCAGAATATCTATAAACATGGGATCCTTCATCTTCAAAGTGCCACAGGCAAATATGTTGGTTGTAGACTTGTAATCCTATTCAACAAACTTCACTAACATCAAACAAACCTGCAACATAATAAGTTGCAGCCACAAAGGTCAATACATTTGAATTGTATTGGCAAGTTTCACTACTATGTAGAAATAAGTGGATCCTATCATTACATGCATATTTGGCTAAGTAGGGTTTAGACTCTTTTGCAGAAAGCAATATAGTTTTATCCTATCTTTTCAAAATAGTTTTTGATCTTTGTCAAATCTTTCTGAACTTCTTGGAAAACTCCAAGTGCTTCAAATCCCTTGTGGTCACCCTCAAGTTTTTAACTTTGAGAAATTGGAATGTCGAGATCTTCCATAGCTTCAGGCCTTAGTTGCTCAGTATTGTCCATAACCGGGGACACGACTAAGTACTTAGAATTTTGACCTTCTGCAGAAGTTGTACACTTTACCCACATGACACAATCTCATCTTGATGCCACTAGTGGCCGCTGGATAAGTACTGACCAAGATGGAGTACTGGCAGATTGATAATGTGACAAAGTCTTTCCATAGGAGTCCACCCAGTACACAATGCTAGCTTGTCATCCAGGCACCAATGTAGGGTTTCAAGTTCCCTTACACAAATCTAGTTAACCTGAAGATGCCAATGCATGAGTCTTCCACTATGTAGTTGACTAAGCCAGAGCCCATTTAGCATGTGGCTGTACACGGAAGCCACTGTACGAGAAACATGTTTAATATCTAAGTCCCTGGGTGGTTTTCTTCTAGTGAACATACAAAAAGATATAGCCATATAAACATGGTTCCTTTTGTTGCCACCTTGTCCAACCTTGAGTATCCTTGTCCACCCAGGTGGTTCATTGAGTACTTGTTTTATTATATAAAACATATATATTTTCAACACTTCATATAATCATAACATGTATCCCATCCCAATTATATAGCTGGGCTAAGCATACTACAACTACAATGTTTTCACTAAGGAATATATAAGGGTATCCTATTAGGATTTAGCATAGCATAAAATATAGTAGTCTTATCATGCATGTTTTAAAAATCCACTAAGTGCAATGAAAATAGTAGGACTTGGATGATAGTGTCACTTGCCTTTTTAGTAGAGAATGATGGTTCACTTCTTGATCTTCCAAATATCACACTCTTCTAATTCCACTACAATTCAATCAAGCAAACACAAATTCAACTAGCATTCCAACCAATTTACCATACATAAAATAATAGAAACAAGGTCATGCATGCAAGCATTCAAAAGATAGTTTTATTTGCAAAAGTGGTTTCTACTAGGCTCTAAACATTATAAAGTTCAAAGTGGTCATTTACTAAAGTGGTAAAACCATTTGAAAAAGGTTTTCTCTATAAACCATTTTTAAATCAAATCAATATTTTATGCGATTGAAAATGCTTTTAGCAAAGCAATATTCTTTAAAGGGTTCACCAAATATATTTTAATTCTCAAATCTTGGTGTTTAGGTTCAGAAGGTTTGATTCAAAACATTTCCCAAAGGTTTCACTCAAAAATCATTTCTATATCATAATCCACATTTTTATTTGACTAGAAATGAGCTAACTCAAATATTTATTCCTTAACTTCACAAAATACATTTTTAAATCCATAAGTTGGTTCCTAAGGTCAGTAGGTTCACAAAAAACCATTTTGCAAAGATTTCACATTAAAATTATATCTAGAATAATTTTTATATTCAAAATAATCCTACACATGTTTCTGCAATTTGAACCAATTTTCCAGAGGCAAATCATTAAAAAAATTGCATGGTTGCAAAGTACTTGTTCTAGTGATTCCATTGATATAAAATTTGCAAAATTTGGACGTGTAGAACTAAAGTTATGAGTTTTACAAGTTTGCATATCAATCAGATTCAAAATTCTGTTTTAAACTAAACCCTGTCCACGTGGCGTAATTCTATTGGCCGGTACCGCTTCGTGCGGATCAGCCTCTATGAGCTGTTAGATCTAAAGTGTATCGTATGGTTCATATTGCACCATACCTTTTCGATAAGTTATTCTATCTAAGCCACTAGATGACGATCTGACGGTTCACAGGGGTTTGACCATCCACTGGCAGCGCTGAGCGGCGGCGAACGGCGGCGCGGCTCTACTCGCGGTGGTTCTGGCGAAGCAGGAAGGAAGGGATGGAGAGGAGATG